>APFE031583411.1:0-14218 GCA_000404065.3 Pinus taeda | reverse complement strand
TCTATCTTTATTAAGCAGAAAATAGAGTAAGGTACAACCGAAGTCCTGACGCTGAGTCCTTCTCTAGAGGGTCCAGCCAGCATGTCTTCCAAACATTCACCTTTGAAGCAAATCTCCCAAGTCAAGGAGGTCTCTCTCTCACATACAAGGCAACAAACTCATGACCTTCCTCAAGCTCAAAGCAATCCTCACACAACACACCAAATGCCTACAAGAGCAGCATTAATGCACTAAGAATTCCTCAATCAAAGTCTATATGTTCCAAACTAGCTGCTCATGGGCAATGGAGGAGGCTTATAAAGGAGAAGGAGTCTCCATGAATAGGTAAAGGATGAGCTTTCCCCCAAGATAAGTGGATGGTCGGACGAATAGACATGCTAGAGAAAGGATGGCGACCTCAACAATGCTAACAACCAAGTTTGGAGGGATCTGGGAGGTCGGTTGTTAGAACAAATTCGCCCAAACAGGATCAGCGCGGGTGAAACACTGAGCTGGCGCGCTGACATCGCAAATCAGATATAGAGGAGGTCTGATCAGCGCGCAAAGGACAAATGGAGGGTGCGTTGTTCGTAAAATGGGACCAGCGCGGAAAAGACGTGTGCTTCCGCGCTGGCAGCACAGCAGATACATTGGCCTCCGCCCGTCGGCGCGGTTATTTGATTAACAGTCGCGATGATTCATTTGACTTAGGCAAAGAGGGTTTTTTAGCCATTTTGAGGAGCATGAGTATAGGTGAATGTGGTTTCACAACACAGTAGGGAGACTGGCATGATGGAAGTTGACATTTTACTGTGTAACAATAACTACTTTTGAAACCTTCTTCAATGAAGCTTCAAATTAATGATTAGGGTGAGGTATTGTAAAATTAATGATTAGGGTGAGGTATTGTAAGTTGCAACTCACAAAGGTTGTTTGGAAACAAATTTATTGAAATTTAGTTGGTCGTACGGCAAAGAACATGGCCCAACACGTCATTTGTGACTTCTTCATCCTAATGCTGCCCTGGTCAATACAGAGATTTAGTTTTTTCCCTAAATTCCTAATTCCTTTTTCCATGTTATTTCTTCGCCCACCTATAAACCACTTTATAATGAATTACAATTAAAGAACAATCAAGTAACTTATAATTCAAGTAACGCAATGGGCAAGAATTTACTCTCATTACCTTCACTTACACGCCACGCCCATTCACCACGGCTCCCACCCGACCATTTGAACGCATTCCACAACCACCTGGTTCAATTAATGTATTTTCCATGTTATTACCCCTCTAGTTTATAAGAATGTTGTTGACTGTATGTATATTAAAGTATATAAATTAAAAAGAAATGGGAGAATTTGTTTATAGAATTTTATTTTTATTTTTTTTTTGGAAAAGTTTAAGATAAATTTTTTCTAAATTATCATAATTTTAATTTAGGAAAGTTAATATTGTTATAAATATTTTAAGGTTGAGATTTATGATAAGTATACATAAAATATTAAAAAAGATAATGTTCACTTTTCAATTTTTTTATAGTCTCATAAAAATAACAATTTGTTTTGACTCTTAATTTTTTTATGAATTGTCAAATATCTTCTTTCACTATAGATTTTATTAAAGTTTGATTTTAGTTTAATAATGTTGTTTTTCTTCATTAAACTTGTTAAAACAAATATATATTTTTTATTTACTAAATTATGGTTGATTATCTCTTCATGGTATCTTAATTTTCTCTTATCCTCTAATTCTATATCAAATTACATTTTTCTCCTTAAATTTACATGTAATATTATTTTTAATATTATTAAAATATTGTAAATTTTTCTTTTCCTCATACCCCAATGATTTCAGACAACACTTGGCATCTTTACACGAGCCTTGTCTAAGCCACAAGGAGTTTTGGTTGGAATTTGAAGCAACTTTAGGAATACTCTTCTTTTCCATGTTGTTTATCAGGTGAATGCATGAAGATGGGTTACACTTTTGGGCCAAAATGTGGCCATGAAATTTCAAACTTTTACTCTTTTATCGAATTTAAGCTCTCAAAATTCATATAAGGGTTGTGAATCTTGATTCAGAGTAAAAAACAATTTGTGGAGAATTATGTTGTTTTCCTAATGATTGTTTTTGAAAAAAAAACATTGTGTCCTATAATCTGTCAATTTTCCATTAAATGAAATTCATGCAGGAGCATAAGCTCTTCATTTTTGTTGTGTCATTTAACCAAGAGATTCAAACCAGTTACCAAGGGAGTTGGTTTCTTAAGATTGATTTCATTCTTTATTTTGTATAAACCAATGCTTTTATGAGAATTATATGGCTGTGAGGAATATTGTAATGAAATATTCTCCTTAAAAGAGATTTCGAGAATATTGAGTGGGTTAGAGAGAATGAAGGACCGTTCGATTAGTGGTAGATTGAGGAGATAAAAAGTCCTAAGTTACAGGGTCTAGTTGAATTTTTTTGGATCTTAGAGATTCTTGGATCTGAAACTAATTTGATTTCCATCATGTATAAAATTATTTTATGTAAATTATGAGGGAAAGAAGAAAGTGAGTGTGCTTGAAAATAGACAAGCCAAAAGTTGTGGAAGCCTATATGGGCTTCAATGCCAGGAAGGTCAAAGAAATGAAAATCGGGCCACATGAGAAGACAAATAATTTTATTTTTCTTAATAGAAATGTATGTACGAAATTATTAAAGAATGGAATTCATTATGTTATTTTTATTACTGATATAAAATTGGTAATTACAAGAACACTCAAAGAGTCATCTCTCTTCCGAGAAATTACAAGATTTAGAATGACAACATGATCCTTACTGAGATTGACTATTGTGGCATTTAACAGATAAATATCCTTGCATAGCAAGATAAATTTGTAGGCTACCTGGCACACAAAGTAGACTTAGTCTAAAGATCGACACAGACACAAACACTCATCCTAAAAGATCCAGCCACTTTAGGTTCTTCTCTATTCTCGCCCATAGAGACACAGGCTTCTTAGATCCTTACTCTAGACTTGACCTGAATGCCTTCATTTGGGCATTCCTCTTCTTTATACAACCAATTCCTTGAGAAAAATCTTCCCCAGTGAAATCCATGGCTTCAAAAGTAAGATTCCTTCGTATCAATTATCCTTGCAAGGAAATCGTCCGAAAAAGAAGGATTTGATAGTCCCGTGCAAGGGTATCAGAATCCTTACAATTATTATGTGACATAAAGAAAGTAAAATGTTAGGAATCATTGCTTTCAGGTAACCTTGGAAGGACATCCACACAGAGATTCTCAAACATATCTAGTACTATGTGCTGGTGTGTACAAAATGGAGATTCTTTTATGAAGAACCCATGAAAGAAACATCTAACACCATTGTCGGTTAGAAAGACTTTACAGTACAAAAAATGACACTTGTGGGTGGGTATAGTAACTATGTTGGAAATGATCTATGAGACTTGTGGAAAAGAATTGGACCGTAACTTCTTTTTCAGATTCCCAAATCTGATCTTCATGATTTTCTAGAGGTTGAAGAAAATTAATTTCTTCAAAAGGACTATCGTCTGTATTTGATTGATGATGAAAGTCATTGTATTCCATTCTGGTCCCATCAGTGCTTGAGGCAAGTTGCCTCGCACGAATCCTTTGGCTTACGAACCAGTGAGTATGACCACATCTCCTTATTGCATTTAGGAAAGTGATATCTTCTATTTCCATGACATCTTTAAGACTTTTATAGAAAACTCTAGTATGGAGTGAGCCGGGTACAGAAAAACCATCAATCTTCAACCGTGTGAACTGATAGGGCATGTTGAGGATAGCACTGAGACCATAGATTTTCAACCAGTCTATAAACCAATCTGGGAGAGGATCTTCTTGATTCATTCTTTCTGTTGGCCAGTCTTCATAGCTAAAATCAAATTGGAGATGATAGAAGAAATTGCAAGAGATATTTTCTAAATTCATCATTTGGAAGAAAGCGGACTTTTGTCTTTCTAGATCAAAATCAGTCCTTCTAAGAGGATTGTTGAATTGTTTAATTATGAGTCTGCAATTTCCAATTCTGTTATCATCTTCATAGTAAATTTCATAAGCGATGTTCCCAATATGAGCCAAATAATCAAGTTCTTGAATGGCTAAATCATTTTCAACTTCTTGATCATCCCAAGTCCAGAGATTGGGAATACCTTCTCTCCACCTTATCTCTTTTACTGGGTACCATTCATCATCATGATCAAATAGCATGGTACGACTGATATTGGGATACCTAACCCATCCATAAGGGGTTTCTATTTCAACACAATCTTTGACTCTTCTTATGAAATTGCAGGCTAAAGAATGAATAGAATTCTTTTCTAAGAATTCCCTGGATAGCATATCAATAAAAGAATTCTTATGGCCAGGAATGAATTCAGTTTCAAAATTATATTGACTGAGTGTCATCATCCATCTTACCATTGCAGCATCTTCAAAATCACATTTTTGGATGGCAAATTTTAATGCCTGACAATCAGCCTTTACTAAAAACTTTGTATAGATAACAAAATCTTTGAATTTTTCAATTCCCAGACAAACTGCTCTTATTTCTTTCTTGAGGCTTGCCCAATTTTTCTAAGTTGTAGACCATAAAACAAAGGCATATCGATAGATTTCTAGAGGTTCTTTCTTTTTCTCTGGATTTTCTTGGCAAAGAACAGCTCCCCATCCAATATTACTAGCATCTGTCATGATTACCTTTTTCCAGTTTTCTTGTATTGGACTTAAAGGCTGTATTTTGAAGATCCTCACTTTGATTCTCCGAACAGCTTTAGTGCATTCTTCATTCCATGGGATCGGTCCTTTTTGTAACCTTTGGTTCAAAATTTTTCTTTCTTGGGCGCAATGCTTAAGAAATTTAGATACATAATTAAGGCTTCCTAGAAACCTCTGCAGCTACGTTTTATCTAAAATTTCATTAGGAAAATTATCAATAAAATTCAAAATCCTCTGGATTACTTGGTAGGAGCCAAACTATATATTGTATCCCAAAAAGTCTAGCATTGTCTTAAATAATTTCATCTTTGATTCAGAAAGAACAATTCCTTTTTCTTTTACTCTCTGGAGGAACATCTTCAAATGCTTGATATGAGCAGGAATATCTTCTGAATAAATTAAAATATCATCAATATACTTTTTAAGAAAATTTTCCATACCTTCAAAGGTTTCATCCATGATGCGCTGAAAGGCTGAAGGGGCATTTATCAACCCAAAAGGCATTATGTTCCATTCAAAATGGCCTTCTGGTACTGAAAAAGCAGTCTTCCATTTGTTTGATTCTTTCATCCCTACCTGCCAAAATCCTGATTTTAAGTCAAATTTAGAAAAAATATTTGACCTAGAGATCTGTGCCAAGATGGTAGATGGTTTTGGAAGAGGATAGGCATCATAGTCAAGTAGATTATTCAAAGGTTTATAATTTACTACTAGTCCGGGCTTTCCTCTGGCTACTTCAGCATGCTTGTTAACATAGAATGCAAAGCAAGCTATTGGACTCTTACTTTTCCTGATCAAACCTTTCTTTAAGAGTTCATTGATCTCTTTTTTGTAGAGGGTTAACTGATCTTGATTCATTGGAATGGCCTTTGATCTTATGAGTTTTCCATTAAAATCCTTTTTTAATGGTAGCTCAACTTCATGCTTATTTACATGCCAAAAAGCATTAGGATCCTCTAAACAACATTCGAGAAACTTATTTCTGAGATCCATTATTTCTTTATCAAATTTTCCTTGTTCCATATTTTCATCGATCCTTAGGATTTATTTCTTCTTTTCCGTCTTTTCCAACAAATTCTCCAATATTTCAACTCGTTTTATTCTATTGGGTGAGCTTGAATTTATGAAAGGGAAAAATAATTCCTTACCTTCCAATTCTAGAAAATAGCCGAACCTCTTCGTTTGTTGGTCAAAATTTGCACCATGTTTCTAGAAATTTTGAAAGAAAGGTGTTCCCAAGTACATAGCATAATCCATACCTATGACAATTGGACAAACAACTTTGATTCCAAGGGATGGAATTTCTGATCCAACCGTGAAACCTAAACCCTGATGGCTATTTTTCTGTGTTGACTGAATAATTATTTCGTCATGAATGCTGAAGAAATTTGTCTTAGTATATTCTTCTTCAAATTTACTTTTATCTGGTATAAAAGTAATCATGATTATTCTCCTTCTGTCATATACAATATTTCCATGTGGATTTGGTGGAGGTGAAGAAAATTGACAGAAATTTTTAGAACAGTGTGGATGGTCACATACAGCAGCTAGGGAATTACTGGAGGAAACAATTTCACTCAAAACTATTTTTTTACAGTATGGAGAAATGTAGGATCAACTGAAAATGTGGGACTAGTATTTACAGATGTAGAAATATTTACAGAAGGTCCACCATGCTCAGCTCGTGACTCTGGAAAGATAGTATGGACATTACCATCCCTGATGGTAAAGATTGTGGAGGAATTGACAGGAGAAGTTCGAGTTGGTTTTTTGACAGATTCCCATTTAGTAACCCATTCGGAAGGAGGTTTCAATTCAGATCAGGGAATCATCTGGGTGTAATAAGATTCATGCCATAATCATGGGTGATTAAAGTGGTGAATTCAGATTGTGATGAGACAAATTTAACCATAGAAGGAGTAGTGTTTTTATAGAATTTGACTACTGAGGACCACCATATGGCTATGTTTTTACTATCATCGTCAAAATCATCATAACCATGTGTTTGTAAGCCTAACATCAATGCATTTATAGCATTTGGATTTGTTAAGGCTATGAAGAAATCAGGAAAGCATGACCATGAGGCTGGGCCATAGGCAAGGGTCCCTTGGCATCCACCAATAAGGGCTTTAGGAAAAGTTCTCCATCTTCGATAAAAAACACAAGAGAAAAAGGAAACATCTTGGCCTTTTCAGCGTAGAGGCTAGATACCTATTTGGACGTGGCCAAAATGGGCAAAATTATAGCCTGATTTTCTGGCAGCATCAAACTTGGATTGACTTATGGTATTCAGAGAATGGAGGATATTGTTATTTGAGATTGTTTGCAAAACTTATTCTTTGACCTTATATCTCTAGAACTGAATGGAGTCCAGTAATCCTAAGTTTTTGTAAACATTTTTCAAATCTATTTTTGGAAGAGTCCAAGAATCAGATGCAACAGGTTCTAAAAATAGATTAACAGACTTATCAAGAACTATAGACTCTGTAACAGATGAGTTTCTTTTCTCTATATTCGCTTCTTCTTGTTCTTTTAGAATATCTTCAACAGATTTATCCCCAAATTCATGACGAGAACTATATACAAATAAAGAATCCATGATAGAGTGAAGAATTAAGTATAGTAGAAAACAACTCACTTATGCAACTTCAGAGTAATAGATATAAATCTTCAGAATGCTATGTACCATATTGATCGGTATTGTGATCGTAAAGAGAGCAGATTTCGTGGTTTGTCCTAGAAAGAAGTTCTAATCTCCTAGTCTTCAAATTCCATAGATGCCATCCTTGACTTAACAGGCAATAGACATTATTGAGACTCAAGAAAACTCAGATGTTCCCAACAGTATGCTCAAACGAAATGCAACTTGGCTCTGATACCATTTTATTACTGATATAAAATTGGTAATTACAAGAACACTCAAAGAGTCATCTCTCTCCCTGCAAGTATCTTTTATCAATTTTTCTCCTTTCACCCTTATGGCCTGCAAATCTCTGGGTAAGTTGGGTTTGGATAACATTCTTTGTATTTTTGGCAAAAATTCTAGAGTCACAAGGGGAGATGGAATAGTAACAGGATTGGATTCCATCTTTTCTGCTACAAAATTATCAACATTTAGAATTCTCTTCTACCTAGCTTGATTTAAGAAACTTTTCCTCAAGGATTCCTCTATCTGATTAGAGGAAGGATAATACCACTCATAAAAGGAAATCCATTGATTGTTGGATTTCATCCTTTTTCTCCATTCCTCATATTTCTAAATGTTGAAATTTTTCCTTTCTTCTTTAGGCAGCAGTCTGAGTTCTTCAACATATCTGCTTTTAGATTTATGTGTGAAAATGTCCCAATTAAACATTTTCTTTTTCCATTGATTGTCAGGATCATATGGACTAATTCCTTTATAGATTTTCAGAAAGGCATAAATTTCATTATCTGAAGAAATTTCCACATGCGTTGGAATTTTATTTTTGGGATTTTCTTTGTATGATGGAATTTCTGATCCATCTGTGAAACCTAAACCCTGATGGTTGTTTTTCTGTGTTGACTGAATAATTATTTCTTCATGAATGTTGAATAAATTTGTCTTAGTATATTCTTCTTCAGATTTATTTTTATCTGGTATAAAACTAATCATGTTTATTCTCCTTCTGTCATCTTCAATATTACCATGTGGATTTGGTGGAGGTCAAGAAAATTGACAGAAAGTTTTAGAACAGTGTGGATGGTCACAGACAACAGCTAGGGAATTACTGGAGGAAACAATTTCACTCAGAACTAATTTTTTTACAGTATGGAGAAATGTAGGATCAACTGAAAATGTGGGACTAGTATTTACAGATGTAGAAATATTTACAGGAGGTCCACCACACTCAGCTCGTGACTTTGGAAAGATGGTATGGACATTACCATCTCTGGTGGTAAAGATTGTGGAGGAATTGACAAGAGAAAGTCGAGTTGGTTTTCTAATGGATTCCCATTTACTCTTTGAAACATCTGGTTCCCCTGCAAAACATAAATGGGAACTTTTTGATGGACAGATCTATGAAACTGACAATGATTTTCCACCTTGGAAAAATTTTGTCATCAGAAAAAATGATGGGAAAATCTTCAAACTTTTCCCAATCTAGATAGAGGACTCGGTGAAAGACTTTGTCCTTGCCACAAACTGGACTAATCTTGCTCTTTCCAGTTTGGAAAAATATCTGAGAAACCGGCATAAATCCATAGAAGAAATGAATAACATTCTAAAAAACTTAATGAATAGAATGTTGCAAAATCAGGATTATGCTTTGGTTTGTTTGAATGATAATGTCAAGACTTTCGCAGAAAATGATAAACATATCGCTGAAAGGTTGGATAATCTCATGATATCCACAGAAAAGAAGATAGTTGATGTAGCGATAGTTCATGGGAAAGAAATTGTTAGAGTAAATTCCAGTCTTGATGTTATAAAGAAGCAAGTTTTGAATGTTTCCAATTCTGTTGAATTATTGAAGAAGAAGCCTTCATCAGACTCTTACAAATCCACTACCTTGTTCAGTGAACCTTCATCACAGTTGCCCTACACTATCTCTGGTTCAGTATCAAGTCTTATAAAACAACCTGTAGAAATAGAGTTTACCAAACGAGGAACCTCTTATCCATATAGTCTTTTTGCTGCCCCAAGTTATTTTGGACATCTAAAATCAAATCCCATAACATCCTCACATTCTAGTACATCAACCAGTTCCTCTTTGACAGAATGGATCAAAATGAAAAACGCAAAGGAGGAAAATGTAAAAGAAGAAGAAATAGGAAGAAAATAGTGGTATGATGAGGAAGAAAAAGAAGATACTGGGTTGCATAAGATAGAGATAGATGATGAGGAACCTTCCCTAGAAAAACTTGAGGAGTATGTACAAAATTTTTCTCCTCAAGACAAAGCTTAGTTTAACATTCCTGAAGATCATATGGTCCATGCAACCACATCCAGATCTACCTGGAACTCTACCTAGAGCCCTGCCCCAGACAAAAGAGACTTGATGAAATCTGAATATCATAAATATTGGTCTGCATCTTCCACATATTTGTGGAATATAGATAATTGCACTCAGGCAAAAGTTTTGTCAGTTTTGCATTCTATGCCTGTTTTTTATAGAACTTATTTGGCTAACGATATTGGACCTTTTAATTCTACCGGAAGAATTATTGGAGGGTTTGAAGACTCATGGTTAAAAGTTGAAACATTGAAAGATCCCACTCTGTTAACAACATGGGAAAATTCATAAGTTTTGAATGTAGATGGAAGTGTATACATGGACCCGACAACATCACTCTCTGTAAACAATATGATTGGTTGTTTACTTTATGGCATCACTGTATATTTCATTGGGTTTCCACAGATTAACAATGATTTAACTACTATTACTTTGGTTGCTATGAAACTCCATAATATGCAGCATTTTGATGAATATTTTAATGAGTTCCTACACAGGTTGCATACTTTATCTCCTGAACTCATTCTTGAACCAAAATGGAAAGAAATATTCATCTCTTATTTACCATTATGGGTTTCACAAGCCATAGTCACCAAATTACCTGGAAAGATTGGTGACTACAAATTTGGAGTTATTCGGCAAGAAATTAAATCAATAATTTTTGAAGTCTGCTCACAGATGAAAATTTCTAGAGCAGCCACAAATCCAATAAATCCACATGGGTATCAAAAACTATGCAAACAATGGCATCTTTCTGCCCCTAAAAATTTAGGGGGAAGAGAACAAAGTGTTTACAAGAAAAAGAAGCACTCTAGAAGGAATTTTTTTGGCAAAAGAATCATTCATCAAAAAAAACCAAAGGATAACAAAAAGACACAACTATACTCTAGACAGAAGGAAGTCAAGTGTTACCATTGTAACCAGAAAGGACATATTTCCCCAAATTATCTAGACTTACAAAAAGATAGAAAGAAAGATAAATCAGAGAAAGGTAAGAAGAAAATCTTCTACAAAAATAAATCTGGAAAGGTAAATTATTTGAATTTGCCTAAAAGTTTTGAAGAAATCACTAGTGAAGAAGAATCAGATTATGTAAATAGATTTAATTCTGACTCTAACACTTTTGATTCTGAGGATGAATATTGTAATGATCCCCACTGTGTAGAATATTTTAAAGATAATTGTGATTGCAGTGATCGAGATGTCTGCCAGTGTCATTCTCTAAATATGATGAAACAACCCAAGATAGAAGAACAAACAAGAAATTTGTTCGCACAAATGATGGCAGCGACAGATCCCCAGCTGAAAGAAATGTATAAAGAATTGTTGGTAAATCAGTTAAGTTCAAAACCAGCAAAGCAGAATAATCCTAACAGAGGATATGTGCCACCAGCATCTCTTTTCTTAGTAGAAGCTTTGACAAGACAATTCAGGCAAGAATATTTTGGTGAAGATCTACCACAAACCTTTCCTAGCATCCATAGAGCAATAAAGGAACTGAGAAAGATAGTGAAGGATAACCAAAGGCTTTGTATTGAAAGTCATAGGACTATTAACTTAGAAGAATGAAAGCTGAAAATGAACAAGGATTCAGTTCAAAACAACCTGTTTTCTTAGCCCGAACACATAATTATACTTATCATCAGAAACCGTTTAAAGGAGTAGAAATTCATGAGCATGATTATGATGAAGAAACAGATTGAACTGGTCTAGGATGCAATCAAATTACTGGAGATGTGATGTATTGCATTAAGCTCAAAGTCAAAATTGGTACCAGATTTGAATACTGGAAAGTTCTCATGGATACTGGTTCCAGGCTTAGTATTGTAAATAATTCAGTTGTAGAATCTCATCTCTTAAGACCTACAAGTTGTCCAATAGTCACAACGGCCAGCAAAGATATCAAGACCCCTTCAAAAGTTTCAGTGGATATCTTTCTTACAGAATCACTTGGAATCAAAGTTGTTTGTCCAATTTTCATAGGTATGGATTGTGCTATGTACTTGGGAACACCTTTCTTTCAAAATTTCCAGAAACATGGTGCAAAGTTTGACCAACAAACAAAGAGGTTCGGCTATTTTCTAGAATTGGAAGGTAAGGAATTATTTTTCCCTTTCATAAATTCAAGCTCACCATAAAATGAATTGAAAGATTGGAGAATTTGTTTGCAAAGATGGAAAAGAAGAAAGAAATCCTAAGGATAGATGAAAATATGGAACAAGGAAAATTTGATAAAGAAATAATGGATCTCAGAAATAAGTTTCTCGAATGTTGTTCAGAGGATCCTAATGCTTTCTAGCATGTAAATAAGCATGAAGTTGAGCTACCATTAAAAAGGGGTTTTAATGGCAAACTCAAAAGATCAAAGGCCATTCCAATCAATCAAGAGCAGTTAACCCTCTGCAAAAAAGAGATCAAAGAACTCTTACAGAAAGGTTTGATCAGGAAAAGTAAGAGTCCAACAGCTTGCTTTGCATTCTATGTTAACAAGCATGTTGAAGTAACCAGAGGAAAGCCTAGAATAGTAGTAAATTATAAACCTCTGAATAATCTACTTGACTATGATGCCTATCCTCTTCCAAAACCATCTACCATCTTGGCACAGATCTCTAAGTCAAAGATTTTTTCTAAATTTGACTTAAAATCAGGATTTTGGCAGGTAGGGATCAAAGAATCAAACAAATGAAAGACTGCTTTTTTAGTACCAGAAGGCCATTTTGAATGGAACATAATGCCTTTTGGGTTGATAAATGCCCCTTCGGCCTTTTAGCGCATCATGGATGAAACCTTTGAAGGTATGGAAAATTTTCTTAAAATGTATATTAATGATATTTTAATTCATTTAGAAGATATTCCTGCTCATATCAAGCATTTGAAGATGTTCCTCCAGAGAGTAAAAGAAAAAGGAATAGTTCTTTCTAAATCAAAGATGAAACTATTTAAGACAATGATAGACTTTCTGGGATACAATATACAGTTTGGCTCCTACCAAGTAATCTAGAGGAGTCTGGATTTTATTGATAATTTTCCTGATGAAATTTTAGATAAAACACAGCTGCAGAGGTTTCTAGGAAGCCTTAATTATGTATCTAAATTTCTTCAGCATTGTGCCCAAGAAAGAAATCTTTTGAACCATAGGTTACAAAAAGAACTGATCCCATGCAATGAAGAATGCACTAAAGTTGTCCAGAGAATCAAAGAAAGGATCCCCGGAATCCAACCTTTAAGTCCAATACAAGAAAATTGGAAAAGGGTAATCATGACAGATGCTAGTAATATTGGATGGGGAGTTGTTCTTTGCCAAGCAAATCCAGAGAAAAAGAAAGAACCTCTATAAATTTGCCAATATGCCTCTGGATTATGGTCTACAACTCAGACAAAATGGGCAAGCCTCAAGAAAGTACTTAGAGCAGTCTGTTTGGGAATTGAAAAATTCAAAGATTTTTTTATCTATACAAAGTTTTTAGTAAAGACTAATTGTCAGGCATTAAAATTCACCATCCAAAAATGTGATTTTGAAGATGTTGCAATGGTAAGATGGATGATAACACTCAGTCAATATAATTTTGAAATTGAGTTCATTCCTGGCCACAAGAATTCTTTTGCTGATATGCTATCCAGGGAATTCTTAGAAAAGAATTCTATTCATTCTTTAACCTGCAATTTCATAAGAAGAGTCAAAGATTGTGCTAAAATAGAAACCCCTTATGGATGGGTCAGGTATCCCAATATCAGTTGTACCATGCTATTTGATCATGATGATGAATGATACCCAGTAAAAGAGATAAGGTGGAGAGAAGGTATTCCCAATCTCTAGACTTGGGATGATCAAGAAGTTGAAAATGATTTGGCCATTCAAGAACTTGATTATTTGGCTCATATTGGGAACATCGCTTATGAAATTTACCATGAAGATGATAACATAATTGGAAATTGCAGACTCATAATTAAACAATTCAACAATCCTCTTAGAAGGACTGATTTTGATCCAGAAAGACAAAAGTCTGCTTTCTTCCAAATGATGAATTTAGAAAATATCTCATCCAATTTCTTTATCATCTCTAATTTGATTTCAGCTAGGAAGACTGGCCAATAGAAAGAATGAATCAAGAATATCCTCTCCCAGATTGGTTTATAGATTGGTGGAAAATCTATGGTCTCAGTGCCATCCTCACCATGCCCTATCAATTCACATTGTTGAAGATTGATAGTTTTTTTGTACCCAGCTCACTCCATACTAGAGTTTTGTCTAGAAGTCTTAAATATGTCATGGAAATAGAAGATATCACTTTCCTAAATGCAATAAGGAGATGTGGTCATACTCGTTGGTTCGTAAGCCAAAGGATTTGTGTGAGACATCTTGCCTCAAGCACTGATGGGACTAGAATGGAATGCAATGACTTTCATCATCAACCAGATCTAGGCGATAATCCTTTTGAAGAAATTAATTTTCTTCAACCTCCAGAAAGTCATGAAGATCAGATTTGGGAATCTGAAAAAGAAGTTATGGTC
>APFE031583407.1:63744-77564 GCA_000404065.3 Pinus taeda | reverse complement strand
AAATCAACTAGTATTTTATTTTATTTTTTACCTAGTTCATCTTATTTCCGCATATAAAATAGTAAATATTGGGAATAAAAATAATAATAAGAATAATAATAATTTATCAGGGTCCTTGGGTAGAAATTGGACGTTAATCGGTTGTAGCTATTGGAATCTCCGCTTGAACTATTTAACGCGCTAAACTAGATCTGTCTCTTCAACTTGTCCTGACGATGAACCACACTAGCTGGTTCGAAACGTGTCGGCAAAAGTCTTTCTTTATGTGATTTACGCCGAAATTCTTCTTATAAAAATTATAGTTTTTTAAAGCTATATTTGCATTGGCATTGAAATCAGGGTCTGACTTCCTCTTTATTGTACAAATCAAGAATTCACCAATCAGTGAAATCTTAATTGATTGAATTGTAAACATTAACACTAACTTAAATTCAATATTTTACTCTAATTTAACTATATTTAAACTAAGCGGCAAGATTCACTACTATGTAGCCTTTGTTTTATTTTATTTTATTTTGATCAAATCAAAATGTTTACATAACAAAACAAAACAGACACGACAACATCTAAAATTTACTAGACTGAAGAACATTTCTCGATACAATTAATTATACTTTAACTATAATTTTAATATTTTTTTTATTTCTATTATAATTTCAGTTGATTCAAAATATTTAATTAAAACTATAATTATTAATTTTAATTTGAAAAAAAATATTATTTTATATAATAATTAATAAATCAAAAATATTTATCTTAACAACTAAAAAACTTAATATCTCTTCAAATATTTTATTTATAAAAATATTAAAATTATATTTAATTAAAATATGCACAGATTAATAATTCAATTAACATCACATTTATTAAAATAAATGATACATAACATGTATATTATTTTATTTAAGCCTTGTTTGATTAAAATAACCCATACATAAAATGTATATTATTAGTCCCTGCCTGGGACTATTATCGATCGATCGATCGTTGACCTACCATTACTTGATACTTTGACCGGTTTTTTTTCGGTGTTTTCACATTTTAACCTAAGTTTGATGCTCCCAATTTTATTCAACAAAATTTTACCCAAAGTTTTTGGTTCGGCAAACGATTGAGGTCTTATTGCAGCCCTCACGTTGCCCGATGCAAAAATATTGAGGCAATCTCATCTTATCCAAAGTACGTTGTGGTAGGTTGTGCAGGCAAAGTTTGCAATATCATCTTATCCTAAGTTCTTTCCAGCACCTAATTTAGACATTTGTTCATACAGATATTTGCATGTTGACCACCTGTCACCGTATGGAACCCTGTCAAAGCTTATATCACAAGTAGAGAACCCTGCGAGGAGCCTTTCAACTCTGTGTACTCGTTCCTAACTTCTTTGCTCATTGTTTCTCTCCTCCAAAGGAGGTCTTCGGTCCGCTCTGCAAGAGGGTTTCCCTGTACAGTGGTCTTCAGTCTTCCGCTTGTGGTTGGTGTTGTTGGGTACGTATAACACCATCGCTCTTTTTTCTTTGTTAAAATTTATGTTGGGTACGTATTTAAAAAAGGGGTTAGCTAGATGAACCCTCCCTTTCCATAATGTTGATGACAAATTTATTTTTATAGGAACTGGGAGGCTTTACTTGCAACCAAATTTTCATGAGGTAAAACATGGAAATAAATTCCTTAATTTATCTCAGTTTTTTTTGGAGTAAATTGAATTTTTCACTTGCTAATATCAACGTCTTCCTTATTTACATTCCAAGTCAGTTTTTACACAATCTCAGGGTTAGCATGGAATTGTCCTTTGTCTACACATACTATGGTTTCGTTCCAGTTACCAAAATCTCTGTTGAGTTTCCCTTTTCTCCTTTCTGTTGCATGGTGGGTATGACCGAGTGATATCTTCTGGCCTGTTAAAGCCATATCCATAGTTGTCTTAATTTTGTCTTGGAGTGTATATATTCAAGTTTAATACTAAGTATGTTGTGACTCATGTCTTATTAATGTATAATGAGCCCTTAACTCTTAATTTTTAACAATGAATATATAGACTTGTATTCTTTTGCAGTTCCTCCTATACATGATGCAATTATCCTATCTGTTTTATATATTCTTTGACTGCTATTTCCAATAAAAACCGGGTTGTTGCTATATAAAAACATGCACATTAAAATTAATATATTTTCTTGTGTAACTATTTTTTTTTGAGTTCTGTAGATGAAATAATTTGATTTCAAATAATTTGATTTCAAAGAATGTAAATGTGTTGTTTTCAAATACCCTTTATACTTAAAAACTTCTTCCAGATGTATGAGGCTTACTCAACCATATTCCTTTCGCCATAGCAGATAGAGGTTAATCTCATACATTATTTTACGTAACTCCTTATTTTCTTTCTCGTGCAAGTTATAAATGTAATCAAATATTCTGGTATACGCAACTTTTGTTTCTATTCCTGCATATTTACCTATAATAGGTCTTTCAATAAATAATTAGTAAAAAATAGATGCCATTGGGATTTTGGGCTCATTTATTATTATCCTAAGCCTTGCATGTTATCCTCAGGTAGGTTAAGTCTTGCATATTATCCTCAGGTGGGTTAAGTTAGACTACTGTTGAGAAATCCCTGAAGCCGAGGAAAATAGTTGTAATACTCCTGAACTACGGGCTTATGCATCTACTCCTCCAAGGGTTTTCTTTACCCATTGAGTAGGAATGACATTATTTAAGGTTTAGTTCAAAGTTATCTTTTTGTGTTAACCTACCACATATGCTAATCTTACTCATTTTTCCTTTTTAGCATTAAAGCATAAAAAATTCACCTCTTTACCTAAAATATTTGACAGAACAAGATTCAAGTATGAGATTAGTTATTTAATATGGAAACAAATTAATATGTTGTATGTAATACATCTGAAAAAATAATATTTAAAACACTTAGTTCACTTATTAGTCCCTGCCTGGGACTATTAGCGATCGATCGATTGTTGACCTACCATTACTTGATACTTTGACCAGTTTTTTTCGGTGTTTTCACATTTTAACCTAAGTTTGATGCTCCCAATTTTATTCAACAAAATTTTACCCAAAGTTTTTGGTTGGGCAAAAGATTGAGGTCTTATTGCAGCCTTCACGTTGCCCGATGCAAAAATATTGAGGCAATCTCATCTTATGCAAAGTACGATGCAGTAGGCTGTGCAGGCAAAGTTTGCAATATCTTCTTATCTTAAGTTCTTTCTGGGGCCTGTTCCACGTTAAGCCAACACCTAATTTAGACATTTGTTCATAGAGATATTTGCATGTTGACCACCTGTCAGCGTATGGAACCCTGTCAAAGCTTATATCACAAGAAGAGAACCCTGCGAGGAGCCTTTCAACTCTGTGTACTCGTTCCTAACTTCTTTGCTCATTGTTTCTCTCCTCCAAAGGAGGTCTTCGGTCCGCTCTGCAAGAGGGTTTCCCTGTACAGTCGTCTTCAGTCTTTCGCTTGTGGTTGGTGTCGTTGGGTGTCGAGGCTACCTTTCCATACCATGATAGACCTTGTTGTTGTATTATGGTTCTTCTAATGGACAAACAGGTTTCTATGCTTCAACAGTTCGACAACGTTGGGAACTTTCATTTATACAGGTATTATGAAAGTTAATTTCCATTGTTAGATGCAAACTCCCGGTTTATACATATATATTGTTTTTAAAATGCTAACTTCTAATTGTGGACTCCTCCTAGTTAGGGTGGAGGTTTTTGCAGGCGAAGAAGACACTGGGATGAAGAGTTAGAGGAACACTTGCTCAATTCGTAATTATTTTTTTGATAACCCCATCGAGGATTTCTAAATGAAAATACAGTGTTTTCCGCTTTATATCGCAACTACTGTAACTCTCTCTTCATTTTGAATATTGTAATATTTTTCTTTTCCGACCTTGTGGAATGCCTATCTGAGACTTCTGAGATTGGTGTTTGCCGTGTTGTAGTTGTTCCGGTATTCAGAATTTGTTTAGAGCATTTTTATTCAATAAGTTCTCTTTTTTTGTTCCTTGGCATTACCGAGAATGATTAAGCAAAAGGAATTTATGAAGATTATTTAGTGTTTTCCGTTTTATATCGCAACTGTTTGTAAGTCAATTATGTATTTTTTTGGGTTAAATAAGATAGTTGTTACACTTATCATCCACTTATTTTATTCATTAATATATTTTAAATTATTATTATATATAAAAATATTTATATTAATATTATAGCTATTTATTTTATTTTATTATTAAAAAATTCTTATGCAAAAAAAATTATTATATATAGAGTAATTTCCATGATTTATGGATACCGTAGCTCTACAAAAAACTCTAATTTACTTCATTGTCAAAATATTTATATATATTTAATTATAATATTGTTTGTTCTGAGTATTATAATATTGTTCGTTTCTGACCTTGCAGAAATGCCTATCCGAGACTTCTGAGGTTGGTGTTTGTCGTGTTGTAGTTGTTCGAGTATTCATAATTTGTTTAGAGCATTTTTATTCAATAATTTCCTTCCTTCGCATTACCCAGAATGATTAAGCAAAAGGAATTTATGAAGATTATTTGCTTGAGTAAATAATAACTGTTTTCCCTAACCACTTAATAAGTAAAAACACCACTTAATAAATAAAAACAGTGTTTACAAAGAACTGCTAAATCACTTCTCGCTTCTACATAATTAATTTCAAGAAATAATTTTATAATTAAAATAACATACAGTAAATTAAATATTTATTTACATAATTCGAGGATATCACACTCATACAATGAATCCCATAATCAAAGAATCAAATAAAGTTAGGAAAAAACGTTAAAAATCAAATAGAAATTGAATCCCATAATCAAGTTAAAAATCAAATAGAAATTGAATCCCATAATCAAGTAGAGTTAGGGAAAAACATTAAAATCAAATAGAAATAAAGTCAACGAAGTTCACTAAATCACTAGTTAGTAGTTGCAGAAATTTAATTGAAATCGTCCTGCGCAGCACCAACATAAATTGATGTCAGCTAGCTTCTTTTCCGAAAGCACGAGAAATGGTGCACAAATAAAAAAAGGGCTTCATTCATTTGTGCTTGAGGGAGGCCATTCGCTTACGGCAGGGACTACCGGCTGCATGCAGCACTTGTTTTATTTAAACTTTGTTTTATTATAAGTTATCTGCTATATAAATTTAAATTATAATTTATATACAATAAGAGAGAAACTTTGTCTATAAAATTTATCTCACACTATTTAATTACATTGTACGATTCAAGTTGATATAAACTTCTATCATGTTAAAAAAACATTGGATGATTAAGTTAAAATAAACTTCGACCATGTTCAAAAGGCTTTGAATAGATAATGATCGGAAAAAATAAGTTGGTTATTGAATATTTATATTATTCCATTAATATTTTATAAATATATTTTATTGAGATGGGAATGATAATTAATATTAATAATATTAAAGTTATGATCATTAAATTAAAAAAAAAGGTATGGTAGTTTATGATGATTATTGTTTAGAGCAGGTTTTTTCTTACAAATATTTGGGTATTGATTTTTCTCATCAGCTCAACTAGAATTATAGTATTGAGAAAAGGATTATTGGAGGCTGGAAAGCTTATTATGAGCTTGAAAACAATTGTAAGTTGGTCGATCTTTGCATTTGGAGTAAAAACATGTTCCTCTTTGAGACTCTTCTCACCCCTATTGTCTTATACAGATGTGAAGTTTGGGGTTGCAGTATATCCACAGTCTTGGAGAAAGACTGAGATGATTCAAAAGCAATTCATAATCTAAAACCTAAAGATCAAGGGAAATACTCCCTATCCTATCCTCTTGATCGAAGTTGGTTTGTCTCCCATTCAAAGTACAACTATCTTTAGATATCTGATGTCTAAGAAGAAGCTTTACAACATGGAATCCAAGAGGTTCCTAAAAATCGCTTCTAACTTTAGTGAAAACCCCCACCTTCGCCTCAAGCGCAAGTGGCATAAGGATGCCCAGTCTTGGCTCAACCATTGGGGGATTAAGGAGGAGATCATCATGGGAAGCAAGGATAGTTTCAAAGATATAATTATTACCTCCAATTTTAATGACAAGTTGTGGGATGATAAGGAGTTGGAAGGTAAAAGAAGCTAAGATACTATAATGAGGTGATCAACCCCACCATTGATAACTAGAATTATCTCCCTATGTTAACCAATGCTAAGAAAAAAATGAACATCTCTAGGATAAGAACTAATTCTCATGGGATTCGAAGTGAAACCAAGTGGTGTTCTACTCCCAAGACTCCCTGGGATGATAAAATTTGTCAGATTTTCGATACTAAGAATGTGGAAGATGAAAAGCACTTCCTTTTAGATTGCTCGACTCTTACTCACATCCACTCTCATTTCACTAACATCTTCCACACTTCCAATCTTCTTGACTTATTAAGCCAACCCAACTATAGCGATCTTGGAGCGCTTCTTTTTCTTATTTTTTATCACAAAAACAAGAATTTGAAGAATCACAATTAGATTATTTTTCTTTTCTTGGGGTCCGATAGACTGCATTAGTCTTAGTGGACGTTAATCATCATCATCATTACGTTTTTTTTTCCACTTTATAATTCAATTTCGAATAATTCTCTTATACTGGCACAACCACATTAAAAATGTTAATGTAGTTGATATACGTCAAAGACTTCATTTGTATCCCATTAATAAATATATGATAATAATGAAATATTAAAAATATTTATAAAAAAAATATTAAAATAAAAATCTTATTAATATCATTATAATTAGTAATAATTATTAATTTATATTAATACTATTTTAATATTAAATGGTAATTTATTATATTTAATTTTAAAATTATGTAATAAAAGTAATTATTTAATAAAGTATTTATTGATAATATAGTATTTAATAAATAATAATAATTTTAATAACAATAATAATTTTATTTAGTAATAACACTGATAATTTTAAAAAATGATTAAAACAATTTTTAATTATTAATTATTAATTCATGATTATTATTATGAATAATAACTTTTTATTACTTTATTGTTAATTATTAATGAATTATTAATTATTATATTTAATTATAATATCATTAATTATTTATTCATATTAGTTATATGGATTTAGGCTCCCTAGCTTATAATAGCAACAATGGTCAAATTTATTACCATTTTACTACTATCCTTTCCACTGCCATTAACAAGTTCTCTAACGAGACATCCTATAAACAAAATAATAGAACTTCCAATCCTTGGTATGACAAAGACTGTAAAATTGCCAGGAAAGTGATCAGTGACACTCTTAATGAAATCATTAAGCTCTGAAATATAAGTATAAACAAATCTCTCATCAAGAGGAAGAAGAGGTTATATAATAATAAGAGACAAAAACATCTTCTCCACCTTTCTAAAGTCGCGCCTAGAAAGTTTTGGCAGAATATACTTGTTCATAAAACTAAAGATAATTATACTATCCCATCAAAAAATTGGGACAACTATCTTAAGAAGTTTTATGACTCTCTAGACACCATGGGCACCATCGTAAACACTCCTACTAAGGAGGATGTATTTTCTCTGGAAGACGTTGGGCCTGGGATTAATAATCTCGCTAATGGGAAAGCTAAATATACTGAAGGATACCAAGTTGAGATCTTTAAAATGGGAAGACCTATCCTCATTCCTCATCTTCACAAGCTTCTCAATTTGGTTGTACAGCATGGCTTCCCTCATATTTGGACGCAGAACCTTATTGTACCTATCTTTAAAAATGGGGACAAAAGTGTTCCCTCTAACTACTGGACCATTATGATTAGCCACATCCTAACCAAGTTATATATTCTCATTCTGGAAAAAGAGTCTTAACCTCTGGCTTGAAAACCGTGGTAAAAGAGCTAAAGGGCAAGCTAGTTTTAGGAGACATCACTCGATTATCGACCATATTTTCACTCTCAAGAACATTGCAAAGGAATGTCACAATAGTAAATCCGATCTCTTTTGTTGTTTTGTGGACTTTAGAAAATATTTCGACATTGTTCCTCGAAATAAGATCTAGGAGAGACTTGAAGAGATCATGGTCCCTCCTGAACTGAGGATTATTGTGATCCACCTCTACAAGACTATCATTGCCAAGCTTAAGACTAATGAAGGGTGGTCTAAAGACATTAAATGAAATATCAGAGTTAAGCAAGGGTGTCCCCTATCCCCTACCCTTTTTGGCATGTACATCGATAAGCTGGAGGAGAGTTTGGATATTGTAGGTTGCAAGGGCACCGAGTTTGCTGGTATAATCATTACTCTTCTCCTTTATGCTCATGATATCGTTCTTCTTGTAAAAATCCACGACGAACTCAATAAGAATCTTAAGACTCTTCATGTCTACTGCTCCAAGATGGGTATGACAGTTAATACCCACAAGACTAAAGTCATGATCATTAAATCCAAAAATAACACCCATGGTAGTTTCATTTATGATAACCATTTCTTAGAGTAGGTTTCTTCTTATAAATATTTGGCTATTTACTTTCCTCATCATCTCAACTAGAATTATAGCATCGAGAAAATGATTATTGGAGGCTGGAAATCTCATTATGAGCATGAAAACAATTGTAAGTTAGTCAATCTTTTCATTTGGAGTAAAAAGAGGTTCCTCTTCAAGACTCTCGTCACCCCTATTGTCCTATACAGAGTGAAGTTTGGGGTTGCAATATATCCAAAGATTCATGGAGAAAGATTGAGATGATTCAAAAGCAATTCATAACCTATAACCTAAAGATTAAGGGAAGTACTCCCTATCCTATCCTCTTGATCGAAGTTGGTTTGTCCCCCATTGAAAGTATGACTATGTTTAGATATATTATGTATAAGAAGAAGCTTTACAACATGGACCCCAAGAGGCTCCCAAAAATTGCTTCTAACTCTAGTCAAAACCCCCACCTTCGCCTCAAGAGCGGGTGGCATAAGGATGCCCAGTCTTGGCTCAACCATTGGGGGATTAAGGAGTAGATCATCATGGGAAGCAATGATAGTGTCAAATATGTTATTACCTCCAATTTTAAGGACAAACTGTGGGATGATAAGGAGCTAGAGGGTAAACGGAATCTAAGATACTATAAGGAGGTGATTAAACCCACCCTTGATAACCATAATTATCTCTCTGTGTTAACCAACACTAAGAAAAAAATTAGTATCACTAGGATAAGAACTAATTCTCATGAGCTTCGAAGTGAAATCGGGTGGTGGTTTACTCCCAAGACTCCCTAGGAAGATAGAATCTGTCAGATTTGCGATACTAAGAAGGTGGAAGATGAAAAGCACTTCCTTTTAGACTGCCCGACTCTTACTCACATCCGTTCTCAATTCCCTAACATCTGCCACACTTCCAATCTTCTTGACTTATTAAGCCAACCTAATTATAATGATCTTGGAGCACTTCTTTCACTTCTCTGTGATCACAGAAACAAGATTTTGAATAATCGCAACTAAATTCTTTTTCTTTTCTTGAGGTCTGACAGGCCGCATTGGTCTTAGTGGACATTAATCACCATCACTATAAATTATTTATTTATTTAATTATTATTAATCATTAATTATTAATCAATAATTAATTATTATTATTATTATTATTTTTATTATTATGGTTGAACATTGTTTACCAAGGTTGACCATGATTGACCATGGTTGATCATAGTTGACCATAATTATCGTATTGAAACAATCTTTATCATAATGCGACATTGGACAATGGTTGAGACAATGATTGATTTTAATATTGAGACAGTCTTTGTCACAATGTGATGTAGGATCATAAATGACCATGATTAAACATGGTTGACCACGATTATTTTATAAAATATGGTTGACGATGGTTGACCATGATCGATATTATAAACCCAAGAAAATAATAAACCCTAGGGATTAATATTAAAAACCCAAGGGATTATAAACCAAAGGGAATAATATTAAACCCTAGGAATATGAACCCTTAGATTGACCACGATTATCATATTAAAATAATCTTTGTCATAATGCGATGTTGGACCATGGTTGAAACAATGATTGATTTTCAGATTGAGATAATCTTTGTCAAAATGCGACGTAGGAGCACGATTGACCATGATTAACCATGGTTGACCACGATTGATTTTATAAAATATGGTTGACGATGGTTGACCATGATTGTATTTATTAAATATGGTTGACCATGGTTGACCATGATCGATATTATAAACCCAAAGAAATAATAAACCCTAGGGATCGATATTATAAACACAAGGGATTAATAAACCTTAGGGATTAATAGTAAAAACCCAAGGGATTATAAACCTAAGGGAATAATATTAAACCCTAGGAATATGAACCCTTAGATTAATAAGCCCAAGGGATTGATATTATAGACCAAGGGAATAATAAATCCAAAGGGATAAAAATTATAGACCCAAGGTATATAAACCCTAAGATAAACATTATAAACCGTAAAATAAACATGGTTGACCATGGTTTATTTCGATATTGAGACAATCCTTGTCACAATGCAACATTGGGTGATGGTTGACCATGTTTGATCATGATTGATTTTCATATCGAGACAATCTTTGTCATAATGCAACATTGGACCATGGTTGATTTTCATATTGATACAATCATTGTCACAATGCGACATTCGACCATGGTTGACGATGGTTGATATTTTAAACCAAATAGAATAATAAACCAAAGGGACTAATATTATAAACCCAAGGGAATAATAAACCCAATGGATTAATACTAAAACCCCAAGGGATTATGAACCTAAGGGAATACTATTAACCAAGGGACTTATGTTATAAACCCAAAATAAACACTAAAATAAACTTGGTTGACCATGGTTGATTTTCATATTGAGATAATCTTTGTCACAATGCGACATTGGACCATTGTTGACCATGCTTAACCGTGGTTGATTTTCATATCAAGGTAATCTTTGTCACAATGTAACGTTCGACTATGGTTTACCATAATTGACCATGTTTGGTTTTATAAAACATGGTTGAACATGGTTTAGCAAGGTTAATCATGATTGACCATGGTTGATCATGGTTGACCATGATTATCATATTGAAACAATCTTTGTCATAATGTGATGTTGGACCATGGTTGAGACATTGATTGATTTTCATATTGAGACAATCTCTGTCACAATGTGACGTAGGAGCATGGTTGACCATGATTAAACATGGTTGACCACGATTGATTTTATAAAATATGGTTGACCATGATTGACCATGAGAAATATTATAAACCCAAAGTAATAATAAACCATATAAATTAATACTAAAAACCCAAAAAATTATAAACCTAAAACAATAATATTAAACCCTAGGAATATAAACCTTTAAATTCAAATTAAAATAAAGTTCGACCATATTCATAAAAAACTTTAAATAAATAATAATTAGAAAAATAAACCTCGATAATGAACATTCATATTACTGAACTAATATTTCATAAATATGTTTAATTAGATTTTTTTCTTCCCCTTCATAAGTCAATTTCGAATAATTCTCTTATATTAATATATTTCATTTATTGGATTGATATTTCGAATAATTCTCTTATATTAATATATTTCATTTATTGGATTGATATTATGGCAATAAATGTCCACTGATATTTAAGTCAAAGGTGCATGTCTTCTTGATTCCACAAATCACAAGAAAATTAAAACAATTTGTCAGGCTTAAAAACAAGGATGTCTAGATCGTAATAAATTTTCTCCTAAAACTCTAGAAGTGAGTGAAGGCAGCTATAATAATCGACAACATAATGAAGGGTTAATTTTAAGTGATGGGGAGATAGGTTTTGCATTTTTTTCGCCTAGGTATAAATTCCTAATATAACATTTGACTCATTATGATAAAGTTAAAAAGTTAGTCATTTTTAAGATAGATGTTCCTTAAGTACCTTGGAACGTCTTCATCATTGCCAAATCATAAGTCAGGTATATCTGATATGTGGGCCATTAAATATACTTTGGAGTTATAATGATGGCTAATTGATTTTATCTCGAACATATCCCAATTCACTTTAACAAGGCTGACCATTATTAAATCATAAATTATATATTTAACATTTAAACCATTAAATATACTCTTAATTTATAATCACAACTAATTAATTTACTTTTAAATCTAACCCAATTCACTTCTCTAAATCACCAATTCATGATGATGATGATGGTTAATGTCTATTGAGACTAAAACTTTGGTTTATCGGACCTAAAGAAACAAATTATTTAGTTTGATTTAATATTTTATTCTTATACTCAAAAAGCTTGGAGAGAAGCCTCCCGAGCTCACTCATAAAAGGCTAGGAAGGTCAGTATTGCGACAAAGATTATGATACTGAGATCTAATGTGGTTGTACGCGGGGCACTCTAAGAGGAAGTGGTTTTCATCCCCGATGTTCCTATTCTCACAGAGATGGCAGATCTTTTCCATCCATGGTGTTTTAGGAATTGCCCAACGACCTGTTTCACTATGGAGCTCGTGAGAGTTCGTTCTAATCTTCGCTATATTAATTTTCTTCTTTGAGCTAGTTAAAACATAGAGATACTTTTGATCTTCTAGGATGGGGTTGATGACCTTCTTATAATAGCTTAATTTTCTTTTAGCTTCTAAATCTTTCTCACACCACATTTTTTTTTTAACTTAGAAGTAACAATATTTTTAATGTTATAATGTTTTGCAATGCATCATTCTTGTTGATCTCCCAATAATTTAACCAAACATAAATATATATAAACTTACGCAACTAACTACCCAAACAAATAATAAATTTTCTATCAAAATTCTAATTCTAATGGTTTATAGTTTGTTTTCTCTTTAGTAAGTGGCAAAAACTTAAAACAAACTATGATGAAATTAAAATTGTAATATTAATATTTTAATTAAAATAATACCAACTAATAAATAGTTAAATCAGGGTATATGAAATTCATACGCCACTCCAAATATGTACTTCAAATATAACACGTAAACTCTAACTTCACAAAATCAATATAAAAAGTGAAGTGTTGATGTCAATGATGGTCAAAAATTAAGGGATACGCAACCAAGCATGTCCATTAGTCAAGACAAAGAAGATGCTCCACTTTCAATGTTATTGGATACTTTCAGCCATGAGTCCCCATCCCCAACAACTAGTTGCAGCTTTCACAATTAATGGAATCTTTAATAATGTTGTAGGGTCATCTTTAGAATGGCTGCATTCAACTTGATGTTATAAAAAGGATACTACAAATCCAACTTGATGTTATAGAAAAGATACTAAAATTATAATATTAGATATTTGATGAATGATAGAGGTGTTGAAGATATCTTCGTAATTGATATTTTTTTAATTTAAATAATAAAATTTAATTAATATTTAAAAATTTATCAATATTAAAGAACTTTGAAAATGTGGAAAACATCATTTGAAATATAATTAATTATTATTATATTTAATAGAATGATTGTGTGTTTAAAATTCATTTAATTAAAGATAGAATTAACAAAATTATATTAGAGAAATTAATTTGATTAATTATATTGATAGGTATGTTTATCTTTTAGTAGAGCTTCCAAAATTTTAATTTAATTTTCAATAATTATTAAGTAGATGGTAGAGATTTAACTTCCACGAAATATTTTTATTAATAATTAGGGGTAGAGGGTTGAGATTTATTTCCAAGGTAGTTATACTCTTTTCCTTTTTCAATTCAATTAAAGAAAGTGTTCAAAAGTGTCATATTCGGTTTGATTTTTATTTATGGCATTGGACTTTTATTAGTTATCAATATT
>APFE031583407.1:19560-57870 GCA_000404065.3 Pinus taeda | reverse complement strand
AGATCAAAACAGTGATCTTTCAGATGGCCAACTCGATCACAATGTTGGCATTTCACAATCTGTTGTTGTTGTTGTTGTTGTGGAAGAGGGGCAGAGTCTGGAACAGCTGGAGCTGAACTGTCATAAGGAGCAGGTGAACTATCGAGAATAAATCCAGCACTCTGAAACTGAATGGGATTGGCATAGTCTGGAATATGAAAGGACAAGTCCTTGTCATATCCAAGACTAGTTCTATGCTTGTTGTGGACAAGCTGCTCCCAAGGTCTGATGATAGGCTTGGGAAGTGCAGACCGAGTTTCTGCATCTGCACGTACAACTGCTTCTTTATTTGAATGAACAGTAACATTATTGATATGCTGCTGATGGGTGGTTGTCTCAATGTTCTGAACAAAAACAGGTTCAGAATGATGTCTATTTTGATGTAGCTCTTCTTGTTGTAGCTGTGATTCAAGCTGCAAAAAATCGATCTTTTCTTGTGCAGTTTGTATATATTTTTGAATGTCTGAAAGAGAATCTTTTCTTATTTTCACTTTGTCATCGACATTAGATTGTATCAAAATTTCCAATAACTCTAATACTTCATAAAATTTGGCCATTCTTGACAAAATCGATGGTCTGATATGGATTATTGTAATGAGACAGACGGCTAAAGCCAACTGCAATGTTCTATCAATGTAGTAGTGCATCACAAAGCATCATTGCACGTTTATCACGTTCTTGGTGATCCATTCTTATGGGAAATTGTAATGACGTGTCCAATACTCATTTCGTGACACGTAACTTGGAGGGCATGGATGAGCTTTCGGTCAGCCCTTTAACCTTTAAAATGAAATATTCGCATCGCCTGACGTGGCATTATAGAAATCGATAAGAACACATCCACGGAAGGCAAGGCTCCAGGCTGGACAGTGTCAGATCAAATATTCAATGCTTCCATCTCGAGTCTCAAAGTCTAGATTCAAACGAGACAAGTTTGTTGGAGTCGGAGTCGCACATTTTTCTTCTGCGAGGAATGCGTTATCCGACATGTATCGGTAGATAAGTGTTCACCAATTCAGTTAAATGCGCCCTTTCGGAATGGATGGCCCGGGCGCGGAATGGTATTTCACCAGATCCCAAATTGAAGAATGTAGCCCTTCCAGAATCGATGGAATAGACACAGAGCAGAAGATCGCCTCAGGAAATCGTACTGCTCTTTTATCAAACGTGTGGGCATGGAATTACAGCTGCCCCAGGTGACCTGCAACAGCAAGAATACTCTGCCATCGATTCTATCTCCGCCAATCTCACAACCGCAATGACAGATACACAATCGAAACCAGCTGCCTGCTCCTCGCCAACAAACTCACGGAGGTGCGACCGAAATTAATCAAAGAGCTGACACTGCTTTCTTACGAAGTCCTCCATGAAAAAGCAGATCCAGCCACTGTGAAACTCATAAAGGACCCACAATTTTTTGAGCAAAGGCAACAATTACTCGTAAAAGGCGAGCATTTTGTTCTCAGCACGCTCAACTTTGATCTCGAGATTGAAACCCCTTACAAACACCTCGGGTCTACCCTTGAAAAGTTCAAACTAGCCAATGGAATTCTCAGTTTACACAAGTTTCTTGGAACTTTGTGAATGATGGATTGATGACGATGGTATGTCTCCAGTTCAATCCCCGCCAGGTCGCTGGTGCTGCCTTCTATCTGGCAGCCAGGTGTCTCCGCGTACAGTTGCCATAGACTTCAGATCTGCTTTTAATATACCCACAGATTAACTATTTAAAACAGAGATAGAATGCCTCAGAAATCATAAAATCTGTTGCCACAGAGGTGATTCGGCCTGTATAAGACGAGGCCTCAAAAAGGCTTAAATAGTGTCTAAGGGTTCACTCAAAAACTTGCTTCAGGACTACCCTAAATAGAGCTGAAAACTAGGCCTCAGGGCAAGCCGAGATGTGCCTCGGATGGTGCCTCAGTGAGGCTGAATTTCGCTGATATAGAGAGCGACAGATCTTCCTCAGAGGGCCGCACATCTGCCTCTGTAATTCGTAAAAAGCCTCAGTCTTTGTCAAAGGGTGTGCCGAATTAGTCCTCAAAACATAACCAAAACAGGTCCCTGATGGAGACAAGAACACTTTTCACAGCGAAGGCCGCTTCTATTACAGTGTCAACCGGGAGATGGAGTGTCTATGGCCTCGGGCGTTAAACGTTCAGGCATTAAAAACAAGTACTGTCATGCGTTAAACAATGCATACCAGCGTTCAGGCAGAGGCAGCAGATTATGGGACAGAGAGCAGAAGGCAGTGGACAGAGGCAGGCACTCAACGCTTTTAAACGGATGGTCAGTGGTCAGAGATCATGAAATGTTTTGGTGTCTGAGCATATGCAGAAATCACAAATAGAATATGTCAGGGCAGCACAAGTGTGCTAGACAGAGCACAGTTAATGAAGGCTAGGTCAGCGCTATTCAAGGAAGCTCAAACCAGTTGCTCAGGGAATAATAATATCTTATTTTTTTTCTTAACTAAAGGATAAACCCTGAGAAAGTAAACTACACAGGCCACACATCATGGCTCTGATACCATGTTAAACACACATGGGGAGTGAGAACAAAATAGAAAGATAAATCATGCAGTACATTTTTTATTCACAAATGATGTATATTTATGGTACATTATGTGACCGTTGGATTCACTCACCAAGTCTCTTGACTACTTAGTCCTTTTAGCTTCCACACTAACCCATTAGATAAGGTGTCCACAGTGAAAGTTACTCGTTAAATTCAATTTCCACGGAATCAAAATATATGTTAAACATAATAAAGATATAATATCACAACTATAAAATAATAAAAAATAAATAAAATTAATAAATATGTTTATTAAATATAATATGAAAAATTAAGTGAAACTTAACATTACACATGTAGCAGCCGATGTTCAGACCTGCGCCCCTGCAACCTACGCATCGCCCCTCTGTATAGTGCTTCTGGCCGTCCAGTCCAAGGGCGTTTGGTTTTTTTAACTCATTATGACCCGCTTGGCGGGAGGGGCGGGGTCATTTCCCCCCCCTCCTACATCATCCCGACCATCAGACTTCACCGACTCCTCAGTACCTTTGATTTCAACTGGAAACAGCTCTGGCCGTGATCAGAGCCCAGCACGGAATGGCGCAACAGTGGAGATACCAAACACGTGGGAAACAGAAGAGACTGAGATGGAGACGTCACAGCCAAAAGTGACCTCAACATCCTGTATTCCAAAGGCCACAGAACGCATCAAAATGGAATTGCCCAGCCATCGTATTAACGGAGAAATACAATACCTGAAGGATCATGCTCTAATAGGAAAATTTCTTGGCTTCTGGCCTACTGAAAAAGCTCTGCACGGATGGATCGCCTCCAAATGGAAGCCCAAAGGACAAGTCTCACTGCTATTAGGCCCCAAAGGCTTCTTTACAGCAATATTCTACTGCCTGGAGGATAAGACAAGAATCTTTGAAGGTGGCCCGAATTTCTTCAACTCCTCGGGTCTTTTCCTCCGAGATTGGAAGCCTAGATTCAATCCCGATACCGAGGATCTAATTCATGCGCCAGTTTGGATCCGTATGTATTCCTTACCCTTGGAATACTGGAGAGAAGAAACATTAAAGGACATTGGCGACATCATTGGCACCTTCATCAAAGTGGCAGAGGAAACCAAGAACAGAAGATTCACCTCCTATGTCAGGATCTGCGTCCAGATGCAACTGAAAAAAACCCTTGCAGACTCGGTAAGTCTCTTTCATGATGATTTTGAATGGAAACAACCTTTAGATTATGAACACATCCCTTTTCGATGCCGCAAATGCCATGAGCATGGTCATCTCTTTAGGGAGTGCCCCTTGAACATTCAGATCAAACCTGAAACCAATGAAGCTCCTAAAGACTCAGAAGGCTTTACAAAGATAACCACTCGCCGAAGGCATGCCAAAAAGCACTCGACAGCTCCCTCCAGCTCCAAGATGACGGAATCCCAGAACCGCTTTCAAATCCTCACCCCTCAAGACCCCTCAGACAAGCCTTTGAATGACTCTCAAGCCTCCCCAGCTCACCCTTCAAAATCCCAGCCTCTCAAATCTACAATGGATCCCTCTTCCTCCTCGCTCAAGGGAGTCCCTCTCTCTTCATAATCGTCATTACCGACCTCAGAAGCGGACCCACAACCCTCTGCAATGGATCTTGATGCAGCCTTAGCTTTGAGCCTGCAAGACGATAGTACAGAGGATCCCCAGAACATCCCTATAATAATGGAAGAAGATCCAGAGACTGTGAGTCTAGATGGCCTGGACATTCTCAAGCTAGAAACAGCATGCAAGCAGAAAGAATACAACAACATTCCTCCCTGGGAAATAGATCGACTAGAAGGGGTTCTCATCAAAGAACAACACAGTAAATGTCTAGGTATACAGGCAGGCAGTCCATGGGATGGCAAGAAAATCCTCAAAGAAACTAAGAAAAGAGGACGCAAAACTGATCTACAAAGAACTATCATCCTTGGCGAGATCTTAATGGAATCAGGGAGATTCCCAAAGCTGACGAAGTTCTACAAGCCCCAACCCCATTGTTCCTCATGAAGCTCATCTCATGGAATATGAGAGGGCTCAATAGCCCCTCAAAACACAGAATGATAAAAAACATGATTCAGTCAGAGAAACCAGTCATTGTTTTCCTACAGGAAACAAAAAGTACAAATGTCTCCCTTGAAAGAATCCTCAACAAAGCTTGGAACGGCAGTAGATCCGTCTCAGTGGATGCGGTAGGAGCCTCAGGAGGGCTTGCAATAGTTTGGAATCTGCAGATCCTTACACTGCAAGATTTTCACGCCTCCCATAATTTCATACAAGCTACATTTCATCTCCTAGGAACGGAGTTGCATGGTTTACTCACCGATACCTATTTTCCGCAAGATTTACAGCAAAAATTGGAGGTGCTGGAAGCAATATCAACGCTCAATGCAAACAGACAGTACCCTCTATGGATAAGCAGGGGAGATTTCAACATCATCACCAATCTAAAGGAAAAAAAAGGGAGGACGCTCAAGGTTAGAGGAGGACAGCACAGGACTCAAAGAGTTCATTCAAAGTAATCAGCTTATAGACATGCAAACCTCAAACGGCACGTTCACCTGGACAAACAAACGTAAAGGACTTCATCACATCGCGTCCAGGCTGGACCGATTTCTCATTTTAGATAATGCCATACATATGGGAGGGGATTTTCACGCCTCCATACTCCCACAAGGAGGCTCTGATCATTGGCCCATCATGCTCCAATGGACACGTCCAGGTAAACAAAGCAATCGCCCATTCTGCTTCGAGTCCTTCTGGTTCTCTCACCCAGCATTCAAAGATATGGTACAAGCAGCGTGGCAATCATTCACCCCCCCAGCAGGCGCCAAAATGTTCCAATTTCAACAAAAACTCAGACATCTCAAGCAAGTGATTAAGGCCTGGAACAAATCACAATTTGGTGATATCCTGGACGCACGGAAAAGCTTGGAGCAGAATATGAACTCTCTTCAACAAACCATCATATTGGAAGGAAGAACAGAAGAATTAGCAGCCAAGGAGCACTCCCTTTGGACAGAACTAGAAGCTCGAAGGTTACAGGAGGAGATCCTCTGGCGCCAAAAATCCAGAATCAGGTGGCTAAAGGAAGGGAAAAAGAATACAAAATTCTTTCATCGTTCCACCATTCAACGACGTATGCATAACAACATTGCCTTCATCAACAATAGTCAAGGGGAACGAATAGAAAAGCATGAAGATATGGAAAAAGAATTCAAAGGATACTTCCAGGAAGCACTCAAAGAGCAAGCAAGTAGCAGAGCACCAGCCATAAGAGCGGTCACGCAACATATCCCCAAGATAATCACGGAAGATCAAAATCAAAATCTCCTGAAACAAATCTCCTTGCAAGAAGTAGAAGAAGCAATGGCCCAACTCAAAGATGGTAAGGCTCCTGGACCTGATGGTTTAACCTCCAATTTTTTTCATGAATTCTGGGATATGATCAGCACTGAAGTGCTTGAAGTAGTCGAAGAATCTCGCTCTATGCACTGGGTTCTTCCCTCTCTTAACTCCACCTTCATTGCTCTGGTTCCAAAAGGCGAAGAAGCAAATACACCGGATAAATTCAGGCCGATAGCCCTTTGTAATGTCATCTATAAACTCATCTCCAAAGTAGTGGCTAATAGGCTCAAGCCTCTTCTCCCTCTTCTCATCCTTCCAGAGCAAACAGGCTATGTCGAGGGGCGTCAAATTATGGATGGAATCATCCTTTCTAACGAAGTGATTCACTCTTTAAAAATTCTCAAAAAGTCGGGAATGATCATGAAGCTTGATCTCTCCAAAGCCTTCGACAAGCTCAGCTGGGAATATATACATCAAGTGCTGTTATCCTTCGGATTCAATGCTACATGGACCCGCTGGATCATGAACCTCATCACCTCTCCCTGCTTCTCGGTTCTCCTCAATGGATCTCCATCTACTCCCTTTTGTCCGTCGAGAGGCATTCGTCAAGGGGACCCCCTATCCCCATTCATTTTTGTCCTTATGGCAGAAGGGCTCAGTCGCCTTCTCCATCACGCAGTCTCCTCCCAGGAAATCAAAGGCATAGCAATTCATGATCTTCATCCCTTATCTCATCAACAATTCGTGGATGACACGATGCTTTTTGGCCATCCTTCTTCTCGTGAAGCCAAAGCCTTCCAAGCCCTGCTCACTCTGTTTTCTGAAGCCTCGGGTACTTCGATCAATGCTAACAAATCTCAGCTATTTTTCTTCAACACCCCTGTTTCCACGCAATGCAACATTGCTCGCATTCTCGGCTTTTCAATTGCAACATTGCCATCCAAATACTTGGGAGCTCCCCTCATGGCTTCTGCGCTAAAGCATGCTTCATGGCATACGCTGCTAGATAAGCTAGAAGCTAGACTCTCCTTTTGGACCTACAGATCGCTCAATATCACCAGCCGAATCATATTGATCAAATCAGTCCTCCAAGCTATGCCTTTGTATCTATTCTCCATATTGGCAGCTCCAAAATGGGTGCTCAAGGCCATTTGTAACCTTCAAAGAAGTTTTCTCTGGGGATCCACTGGACTCAACAGGAAATGGGCTCTCGTCAAATGGACAGAGGTTTGCCAAACGAAATCCAATGGCGGTCTAGGACTACGGGATCCCTTACAAAGCAACTGTACTATAGGAGCAAAAATATGGTGGAACTGGCTGGTGAAGCCACACGTCCCTTGGGCAAAGCTCTGGCAAGCAAAGTATGCGCCCGGAAGCCAATGGGACGAGCTCATCAAAATTTGTCCGGGCACCTCAGGTTCCATGATATGGAATTCGGCAAAAATTCACTGTACATTCATCCAAGAGTATAGTTTTTGGGAGATTCACTCGGGGAACTCAGCGAGGTTTTGGGAAGACTTGTGGTAGCAGCTACCAAAACTAGCCTCGATCTTTCACAAACCTCTCTGGCAGAACCATTTGCAGCAATCCAATCTCAGCAAGATCTCCCAATACTGGCAACAACAAGCGCTTCAAGACTTCCATCAATGGAAACCTGCAAGCTCCTGGCAAACAGACTGGCATGGAGAGACTTATGAGGACATAGATCAGGAACTCAATCAAAGACAAATCAAGCTTTCGAATCAGCAGGACAAACTAAGGTGGGGCCATACTTCTAAAGGAACCTTCACAACTAAGGAAGCATACACAATACGATATGATCAAAGCCAAACAGAAAAGGATCAACTCTGGAATCACATATGGCAATCCAGATTATGGCCCAAGGTATCAACCTTCCTATGGCTCTTAAGCAAGAAACGCATCTTAACTTGGGATAATCTTCAAAGAAGAGGCTTCATAGGTCCCTCAAGATGCCCCAAATGCAACGCCCACTCGGAAACCATCATGCATCTAATGGAATCTTGTCCCCTAGCTACTCAGCTCTGGGGGAAGGTGAACCAATGCAACAACAAAACAAGAATCCAGTAGGAAGACATCGCCTCCATTCTCAGAACTTGGCCCAAGCACCCTTATCAAAGCCCCATTCTGAATTCTTTATGGAATCTCATTCCAGGATTTCTATATTGGATCGTATGGAAGGAAAGAAACAATAGGGTCTTCAATAATAGTAGACGATCCGTAGAAATCCTATGGCTCCTCTTAAAGCAAAACCTCTAGGAAACGTTGGGGCTCCAACCTTGGCAAGAAGCTGACTGACCCACTTCCCACCAAGAACATACCATTTGGAATGCCTGGAATCTCAACTTACCCCGTTCTCTGCAAAACCATTCCAAAGCTACCCCCAAATCCTCCTCCCCCTCTCAATGGTCCCTCCCAGCCAGCTCCACTTACAAATTGAATTTTGATGGGGCAGCTAAAGGAAATCCTGGCCCGACAGGATATGGAGGAGTAATCAGAAATGACAAAGGAACGGTTGAGCACATTTATTATGGTTTGCTAGGCAGAAACACCAACAATGCTGCGGAACTGGAAGGCTTATGGAAAGGAATATGCTTGGCAGATCAAAAAAAAAATTTCCGTTGGAGGTGGAGGGAGATTCCCTGATTCTCATCAACGCTGCCATTAGAATTCAAGCAGGAACTACAGCAGCCAAGACAGCCTCCAGCTGGAGGCTCCTAAGTCGGCTCGAGACTCTGGAGGAACGGCTTCGACGCCCTAACAACATCCTGTTCAAACATGTTAGAAGAACGACCAACCGGGTTGCAGATAGATTGGCCAATCAAGGGGTCGACACCCAACGTCCTCACTACACAGGTACTCTCCATGATGCAGGGGACATACAATTTCAACAGGATTGCCACTCCCTGGTGCTTCAAGACCTGCAACTCCCAGCTGCGGGTGTTAGTTAAGCGGGAAAGGACAGTGGCGGGACTCCCACTGGGCAAGTGGCAGCCCAGCCCCGCCAACTGTCCTCAGCAGTTAAAGCCCGCATTCATTCCACCGCGGGCGAGGCATATAGCCAAGGTTCATTTGCAAGGTTGTAATAATTCACCAGTCCATTCTGCCGTCCACAGCAGCTGCTCTCGCTCGCTTGCTCTTCCGTCGGCCTTCGGGTTGCAGGTCATCCACATTGGTTCGCACATGGAGGAAGGAGGTGTCGCGCAGTATAATTACTGCGAGCAGGCACTGGTAATTTACCTTCTCACTCAAGCTTTGCATGTTGTTTTGCTTTGGTTTCTTCGTTGGGAAGTCTTGCTGTTGATTTCTGGGGTCTGGAAGCGTGCTTGGAGGTTCAGACCTCGGCCCTCGTCTCTGACGACCTTGGTCTCATCCTCTGTAAGTCTGCTCCACCGTGTCAGGCATCTTCGCGCTCTTCGAAGCTGGTCTGGGCGATTTGGGGCGTTCCATCTGGTCAATTTCATGTTTATGAGCGTTTTGGGGCGTTCCATCACGGCTAAATTTCTCCCGATTTCTGAGCCTCTGCCAATTTCCAATCTTTCGAGCTTCAATTCCGGGTCCCCCGAGCCCTCTCTGTGCAACCATTGCTCTCTGTCACATTACTGCTCCAGCCTTACTGTGTCCCGTCTGCTCCAGCTCCCCTGTGTAACTTCCAATCCAGCTTCTTTAAGCCATTTCTGCTTCAGCTCCTTGGTAATATGCCGCGCGAACAGCTTCATCCCCCCAACCGTAGAGGAGGGTCTAGGGGCGGCACTAGAGGCAGATCCATCCCTCGGCGTTCCCCGCACCCCTCGGATTCATCTTCAGATGGAATCGATTCAAGGGTCGCACGACGCGGCCGTGGACGAAGCAGGGGATGTGCGCGTGTTGATATTTGTGGGCATAGCTCCCATCCCTCTACCCAGTTCAGTTTCCCCTGCTTACTGACAACGCCACATACTATGTCTTGGTGTGCATTGAGAAATGTGGGCATGCAGCTCCAGCCAAACGCCCAGTGGAACGAAGGTCTTCGTCTCCAATCCTATGTCAGCCTGCGGAACGAAGGTCTCTGTCTCCAATCCTATGTCAGCCTGCGGAAGCCTCGGGTGTGGTGGCGGTGGCAGGACCAAGTGAACCAACGAAAGATGATGCACCCTACACGGACTCTAGCGCATCGGATCAGTATGGCTGCAGGGTGGTGGAAGAGCAGCCCTCCACTTTTGTGGATACTTGAAAAGATCTCCAGAGCGCAAGGGTGGTGGTACTGGTCTCTGTTATGTCTTGTTATATGTTATGTCTGGTTATATCTGATATGTCTTGGTATCTGTTATGTCATAGGAGTTCTTTTTGCAAAGTTGAAGCTGAACTCAGCTCTTTTGAGTCGAACACGGCTTCCATGCGCGATTATGTATGTTGTTTTAGTTTTCATATGAAACACTGTTGGGTCAATGTCGATGTCTGTAAGCAAGATAGGGACAGTCTGTCTATCAGTATGGTTTTTTGGCAGTCTGTGGGTTCTCCAGTTTTGGGTTTGGGACAAATGTTGGTCTTCTGGTTACCAGCTGTGTTAAATCCATCTCAGCATGGTGTTTTTGAAGCAAGCCTCGTAGTAATCGTCCTGTTACATTTTGTATAATAATAGAAGTAGCCTAATTTAAAAAAACAAAAAAAAAACAAAAAAAAAAACCAAAAAAAAAAACAAACAAACAAAAACAAACAAACATAAAACATAACACATTACACATGTAAATTTATAAAAAAGGTGAATATAGATAAACCTCAGATAAACCTCTAAAAAAAATGGAATATAGATAATTTAATAAATATAATATAAAAAATAGCATGATAAATTTATTGAAAAAGATGAACCTATCTAAATATTTCTATTTAAATATAATTGTATGGTTGATGAGTATTTCATTTTGAAAAATATATAAAACAAATTTTACTAACTTTAGCATGTATCTTAATATTAACAAATTTTTTAATTAAACTTAACCATATCTGGAAAACAAAACCCATATAACTTAATCATATCTGGAAAACAAAACCCATATAAATTGGGTTGTTATAACAGTAACGTAAGCATTTATTTCCACAGAACCATTGTTATTCTACTCTTGCTAACTTCACCTCAGCATGATGGGTTGAATCTAATAAACGACGTGACCGGAATCTACCAAATATTCTAAGTGATAGAATCCATCAAATCAGGTTGGAATCTTATGAAATCCATCAAAATCCATAAAATAATTAAAATTTTTGAAGAGGTATTACCCATTCATAATTGGGACCACATACCAGTGATTCTCATAGTTTGTCCCCTCTGATTCTCTATGCATGGACTGGACCTTTAACTAAAAGATCAAGTAGATGTAGGGACTTCCCACAAGCCCTTTATGATGCAGTTTTTACCTATTTTGGGAAAATTACCATAAGGTGATTAAATCCAAATTTCCTCCATACGGCCGAGGAAATTTCTATAAATTTAGTGCTCCTGATTTCTGTGGAATGCAAAAGAAATTTTGAATTGTAGGTGGAGAAGACCGATCCTTTGAAGGGTAGTTGAGATGGGTTCTGTCATGTTCTCTCTTTGTCTTTTTCTCCTATTTTGCCTTCTGGGATTCCATGGGATCGGGATTGTTGATGCGTCTAGATTGCATTTTGATAGCAAGATTCGGCTATCCACAGATGGTAAAGATGAAAATCTTGGAACTCAATGGGCTGTTCTCCTCGCTGGATCTGCTGGATATTCAAACTACAGACATCAGGTGATTTTCTGCATGGTTGTCCCCACTAAGGTCTGCATAATGCAGGTTGGATAAATCTAACATGTCACTAAGGTATGCATAATGCAGGTTGGATAAATCTAACATGTCAGGTAATGAAGCAACTGCTATGTTTCTGGGCAGACAATTAGGAACACATGTCCAGCTCAATTTTAGATATATCTACAGCTGAATCTGATATGCTTTGATACATTTGGCTATATATGATTTATAATGATAAAGTAGGTTCACTGGTGAGGTTGGGGGAGTGTTAAGCAGATCACTGGAATTTCCTTTTTTTTGTTGCCTGCATGACATGAATTTCACAGGATGAGGCTCGATGTACTTTGTTGATGATTTTGGTAGAATAGATACCACTCTTTGCCCATATTTTTTGAAGCACCTTTGGAAACAAGAAGAGTTGTATAGATCTAGAGATATGGATATAATGATAGACATATATGCCAAAGCCACACTTCCAGCTTCTATATCTCTGTCTGATATTTGGTCTTCAAGTTACATAGAGATGTCCGTGTAGGGTAAGATTATGATTATAGGAATAGATAACTCTAAAGATATTCATCATATAGATAGTTTGATGAACTGTTCTATCATATTTATTCTATAATTCTATACAAAATATGGTTCCAATTGCTCCTTATTATAAAAAATATATATAGATCCATACTGCAAACTCTTGATGCATTCAAATTATGTTACTTTGAGCTTTAGCACAACCCTGCTAAGTGTTGAGTCACTTGTTTACAGGCTGATGTTTGCCATGCATATCAAATCCTTAAAAGAGGTGGGCTGAAAGATGAGAATATTATTGTGTTTATGTATGATGACATAGCCAACAATCCTGCAAATCCTCGACCAGGGATTATTATCAACCATCCTGAAGGCAGTGACGTGTATGCAGGCGTTCCCAAGGTGGGTTCCCATTTTGATGAGTTCAAGCAGTTACTTTCTTTGCTTACTGCCAGGTTGTCTTTCTGGTTCTAATTGTGTGATTTCATGTCACGCAGGACTACACAGGCAAGGAAGTAACTGTAGATAACCTCTTTGCTGTTATTCTTGGAGATAAGGACTCTGTAAAAGGTGGCAGTGGGAAGGTTGTTGACAGTGGTCCTAATGACCATATTTTCATTTACTACACCGACCATGGAGGACCGGGAGTGCTCGGTGAGTAATAGTACAAGATGTACTCTAGCATGCACTGTGTTAGGTCGCCTGTATTTACTTCATCACTCTTTTTGATTGAGGCCATGGAGGAACTCTCTGAATTTCCTTAGGAAATTGGGAGCTTAAAGAGGCATATAGCTTCAAAGTTGTAGGAGCAAGGGGTCATATGAAATAAAAAGAAAACCAGTCAGCTTCTACATAAAAGGAAGTGTTACTAGGAAAATGGCAACTGTGTTTAGCTGTTTGGCTTATTTGAGCTTTTTACCCTCATATTAGTGACCCAAGGAAATCAAGCTTCCAACAGTATGCTTGTGAGAGATCCTAACATGATTATACCCTAATTTCTAGTAAATCAAGAGAAAATGATATCTGCAAAGAGTAGAAGACAAACAATTCATCGTCTAATTGGATTGCATTTTCAAGGTCATTAAAATAATAAGAAACATAGGCCATGAGAAGTCAGGAAGCCCCCTTCCATGTGATCAAACCTTCTTTTCACCTAGCTCTGAAGCCGTTGCAGAACACCAGTTATGATTTTTTTGTGATATGTGACTTGGGTTTTGACTCAGATTGTCTTGTTCTAGGGGCTGCATCTTAGTCAACTTAACTTCAGACTTGTTGTCCATTCAACTCGTATAGATTCCTAGGACCTAACTTTTCTAGGAGGCGGTTCTTGTTTGTCCAAAAATAAGCCAAGGAAAACTTTAACGATTGTTATTCTTGTTAATAGAAATCTTTTGCAAGGTTTGAAAACACCAAATTACTGGTGGGAATAAGAAATGCTCTGGAAATCTACAGTAATCATCTCTATATCATTAACGTTTCAGATTGCCAACTGGATCCATCCGCAGGAAAAAGAGGCAATATGAGAAGAGGGTGACCTGGCAATAAATATGCAAAGAGCAGAGGAAATGATTTTACTATCAAACTAAGCAAAACATTAGCTAAAATGAAATTATAATTTGGTAATGAGAACAATTTTGAAGAGAAATTTTATTTGCAAAATCCATTTTTGAAACTCTTGTCAAAACTTATTCAGGTTGTATATAACATCGATAGCTTTCAATCTAATCTTAGAAGATTGGTCAATTCGATTCCTTGTTTTGTAAAAATTCACCTGGTTCGTTATTTTATTGCAAAATTAAATATGTAGTTTATTCCTATACATAACGTTCATGTGCTCTCTTCAAGATCTATTTACAAGTTTTCCTGACATGAGTTGCAGGGATGCCTATTGGTCCCAGTCTCTATGCAAACGATCTTATCGATGTCTTGAAGAAGAAACATGCTGCTGACAGTTACAAACAGATGGTAAATAACACAAACTAATTGTCACTTTCTGCTTTTCAAATTCCCATCTTTCATGCTAGAAGTGTATGCCTAGTACCAACCCTTCATCGTTTTGTATTTCCAGACACACAGCTACAATATTTTTAAGTTTATATCAATTTTCTATATCCTAATAAACTAGAGAACACCGCAGCATCAGATACAGAGTTTCTTTCCAAAAGGGAAACCCAACATACTTGAAAGTTTGTTTTAGACAATTTCAGTCAATAGTTTTTGAAGACTTGATATAATCTGTTTCATGCATCAGGTAATTTATGTTGAAGCATGTGAAAGTGGAAGCATTTTTGAGGGTCTACTTCCAGAGGGCATGAATATATATGTTACAACAGCATCCAATGCAGAAGAAAGCAGTTGGGGAACCTACTGTCCTGGAATGGAGCCCTCTCCTCCTCTTGAATATGACACCTGCCTTGGAGACTTGTATAGTGTAGCTTGGATGGAAGACAGGTTTGGCTGCGGTGATGAGGCATTTTTGGATTTAAATTCTTATTGTCCCCCTTGAAAGACCTTCACTAGGGGTCTATATACTAACTTAGCTTTTCTGTTGGCAGTGAAGTGCATAATACGATGAAGGAAACCTTGGATCAGCAGTATCAAGTAGTAAGCTATTCAAAGGCCCCTTATCTCTGCAAGTTGCGTACTTGATAGCAGATCTTATGAACTTATAGAATGTTGTCCGACAAAATTTTAGATGTGGTCTTTATTGCAATAAATCCAATTGTTATGTCATATAAGTACTTTCTGATGATGCACATAAGATGGTCTACTGATTACCAACCACTGTCCTCATTCCAAATCCCTTCTGCATACTTGTAGATAAATAATAGCATAAAGTTCCATAGTTGTATGTTACTAATGGAAAACCAGAGCCCCTAGAGCCCAACCTTCAGCTGCTCCTTTGCTATCACTTCTTTGAAGCTGAATTTTTTGGGCCATTATAATGGGAGATTTATCCTCCAAAATTTAGTAGTATCCTGCTGTTTTCTGTGGCTGCAGTTACTCTATTAAATTGTAGAATAGATTATATTTATGGCATATGCAATATGTAGTTTATGATTTTATTCCACTTTCTGCATGTATTTAATATAATATTTTTCTTTCACGGACATATTCAAATTACTATTATTGATTTTGCCCGTATACAGTACTATGGAGTGGCCTAGATTCTTCCACTAAGGGACATATCTGGTTACATAAAGTATATGTAATAATCCTCAACTAAGTAAAATTTAAGAATACAATTTTGATAGTGAATTCAACTCTATCTTATAGTAAGCTGCATATTTGAACTTATTCCAGTGTGTCTATTTTTATTATTGTTATTTTAAGCTTTAACGCTGATGGGGCATGCATTTTACAGGTGAAGGAAAGGACATCCAACCATCACACTTATGGAATGGGTTCCCATGTGATGCAATATGGTGACATACCCATCAGCGAGGATCCGTTGTCCTTGTACATAGGATTTGACCCTGCAAATGCTAATGTCACCTTTGAGAATAGTTTGCCACAATATCTGAGAGAGAAGGATGCCACAGTTATAAATCAACGGGATGCAGATCTTCTCTACCTGTGGCAAAAGGTCAGTAAAGATTACTAGCTTGAAGAATTTTATAACAGTGGAGATTCTTTCTAGGCTTTTGTGCTGGCTTCTTCAATTGTGAAAAGTATCAAATTAGGTTTCACAATATGAAATTGCTTTGGCGATCCAGCACTTACATGATTCACTTTGTTATGAAACATCAGTCTAGGATTATTTAGAATAATCTCTGGGGTTACTCTGTTCATTGCTTATATTATTCTAATTAAATGAAATATAGGGAATATTTTAGGCCATCAAAGTGTTACTATCGTAAGCATAGAAATTGATATCCTCTCTACTTGCAGTATAAAAGATCCAAGCCTGATTCCACAGAAAAGTTGGAAGCTCAACAAGAATTGATTGAATCCATGACACATCGGCTGCATTTGGACAAAAGCATAAACTTCATTGGAAAGCTTTTATTTGGATCAGAAATGGGCACTACAGTGTTGAAGGCTGTGCGACCATCTGGGCAACCTTTGGTTGATGATTGGGACTGCCTTAAAACCATGGTAATATTTAAATGTTCGATGGTAATATGTATCTCCTCTGTTCTGCAACCCACAAGATTGTAGAACAAGGGCATTTGAACCGTTCAAGGACTGTTTGCAGCATATTCCTTGTAAACATCTAGCAGTAACATTGATAAGTAGTTCCTAACCCTAGTGATAGGGTATAAAGTATCTTCCACATTTGAACCCATACAAATCTTAATGCTAGCTGTTTATATTGGTTGAATGTGACAGGTACGCACATTTGAATCCCATTGTGGGTCACTTTCTCAGTACGGAATGAAACACATGCGTGCTCTAGCAAACATTTGTAACAACGGGGTTAGTGTGGATACCATGGCTGAAGTTTCTACAAAGGCGTGCACAAAAATCCCATCTGAGAAATGGAAGTCACTCCAAGTTGGTTATAGTGCTTAGTTACTTCATATGAATTAGGTGGGATTTCCAAGCATATTTGAATGTCTGAAAATTCGGAGTTGGGAGATAGATTTTGTACATATTAAAATATTGTGCTATCTCAGGTTTGCGGTGAAGGTTCAAAGTACAGCAAAGATAAATATTGAAAAAAAAAAAAATTAAAACATTAGCTGTAAGTCAGTTTCTCTGCTTTTCGATGATTCAACTACATCAATTGATGTCACGCCATCATGGCAATTCTGCTATTTGACATTTTAGCGATTGGTTGTGGGGCTAGATTCAATATACAAATTTGTAATATCTCAGAGTGGTGACAGGGACTGAGAGTAGAGGAAGGTTACAAATTCCTTGGGTGTATTAAGATATATTTAAATACAGAATTTGATATTATATGATTACATTCAGATCATGCCGTGATAATTATGTTTGATTGTAGAAATATCTCTTAACAGGTAAATGGTATCGTCAAAATTTTGTACTGGAAGCTGCCATTCACCAATTTGAACTAAATTGAAATTAAAATCTTGATTTTATTATTGTAACTCGTAAGTGATGCAGGCTTTGTTTCCCAAATGCATACATGTTACCCTGCAGCTAGATTCCACTACAACTGACAGTAGCAGACACACTTTGTTTGGAATAAACGCAGAAAACATTCATTATTCATCTCATATTATGTTTAATACCTGAAAAGGATTCCTAAGCTTGCATTGCAATAAAAATCAATGTAAGGATAACTTTTTGTTACCTGATAACTAAAACTTAAACTTACAGCCATTGATTGTTTCCTGATAGATGAAAGTACAAACATTGCTAAAAGCAAGCATGCATAAGATGGACATGCTCCACTGTTTCCTTAAAGGGTTTATGTCGATTGAAACGCAAGGTCTCATACATAAAAACATAAACGAATTCTCCTCACGTGCAGGTTGGAGATGCTTGTTTTGAATATTGAGAACGAAGAGAAAAATATGCAATGTATTTTAGCAGAACCGGCGCAGATAGATTCCTCCTTGCTGAATCACCGGTTTCTGGGGGGGCAAATATCGATCCTGGATCTGTCCTGATGCCATTTCAGACCATTCTCCTATTTGCCTCCAGCTTGACTTCAATGATTCTGGACACAGGACCCCTTTCAAATTCAACCTTTCCCATTGGTTTGTGATTGTTGGCAGGGATGTCAGTTTGACCCCTCCCTTTCTGCTACGGCTCTTTGGCATCCTAAGATGTCGCACTTAAAAGTATATGTTAAACGATGGGCTGGAAATCACATTCGTAAGCAACAAAGAGAACTGGAATGTATTGAGGCTTGCATTAACTCCTGTCAATCTTCTTTTTTCTTCAGTTTTTTCTGAAGCTCTTAAAAGTGATCTATGTTTTCTGGCTGAGAAGAAGGATCATCTTCTTAAAGCTGAGGAGGAAAGGTGGTGCTTAAAGAGTAGAGCATTTGGTTTCGGGAGGGTGATGGAAACACAGTTTTTTCACAAATTTGCCTCCCACAGGAGAAATAAAAATGCCATTTGGTATTTGCAAGATGGTGATGATAACTGGATTTGTTCCCAGCATGATTTGGGAAATGCAGCTAGGGCACACTTCTCTGGGATTTTCAAGAACCCAGGTGACTGCACACTATAGGATCAATTTAAGGTCTTGCAACATTTCCCCATATTTTTCTCTCCGGAGGATTCACCCAGGATTGGTGCTCCTGTATCCTTGGACGAAATTAAGGGTGTTCTCAAATATTTTGCTAAAGATAACAGTCCAGACCCTGATGGGTGGACTGTGGATTTTCATTTTTTTTCCCTGATTGGCCAGGACATGTTCATTGTTGAAGGTCGTGGAAGAGGCTCACATCTTTGGTAAGATTTCAGGGGCGACGCCAGCTTTCTTGCACTTACTCCTAAATGCTCAAAGCTAGCCTCCTTCGACGACTTTCGTCCGATCTCTCTGTGTAACCTGATTTACAAGGTTATCTCTAAAGTGGTGTTTAATAGGCTCAGAAGTGTTCTCTCTTCCACAATTTCACTGATGAGGTTTGGGTTCCTTTTAGGAAGACTTATTCATGATGCAGTTGGGTTGGCTAAGGAGGTCGTCCATTCCATCAAGATATAAAATCAAAAAGCCTTGAACCTCAAGATGGATTTGGTGAAAGCCTACGACCGGGTTAATTGGGACTTTCTGAGATTCCTCCTCCTACGTATTGGTTTCAACTGGCAGGTGAGGAATTGGATAATGGGCTATATTATCTCTACAAATTTTGTCGTGCTTACTAAGGGCTCACCATCAGATTTCTTTACAGCTTCTCGTGGTCTGAGGCCGGGATGTAAGGGTATCCAAGCACATTTTTATCACTCATTTGCTTTTTGTTGACAATGTTCTGATTTTTGGTGATGGATCAATCTCAGAATGGAAGGCTTATAATGATATATTCACTTCCTTTTGTGCTGCTATTGAAATGTTGGTTAGCCCGGCAAAATCCTCTTTTTTCCAGCTTAATACCCCTGTAGATATCTTTGACACCATTTCCTCCTTCCTTTTCCATACAAGGTGGCTCGGTTGGAACGTGGTCTCACCTATCTGTTAAAAAATGACAACAATTGATGTAAAAAATATAATTATTTGGGTAAATTTAGTTTACTGTTTAGTCAGTTTTATAAGTAAACTTGTTGGCATGAAAGATTTGGATTGGGAGGACTTGGATGCTCAAGCTCTTAATACCATCAGGTTGTGCCGGGAAGATGAAGTTCTCTTCAACATTGTTTGTGGGTAAAATTGGAAACTTTGTATATGACCAAATCTTTAACCAACAAAATTTATTTGAAGAGGCATCTATATAGCCTTCGGATAAGGAGGGTACTAAAATTGTAGAACACTTAAATGTTTTTAATACACTTATTTATCAATTGTTAGATATGAAAGTTAAATCTCAGGAAGAAGACAAAGCTATTACTTTGTTGTGTTCCTTGCCCGAGTCTTGGGATCACTTTGTGACTTCTATAAGTTTGAGCACAACTGAATCTTTGGAATTTGATTTCTTCATGGGAGCTCTGTTATCTGAAGAAGTACGAAGGAAGTCCAACATTGAAACTTCCACACTAGAAGCCATGGTAGCTAGAGGTTGGTCCAAGGAAAGAGGGGAGATAGTAAGAAGTTCTTCCAGATCAAAATCAAAAGGCAAGAAGTGTAAAGCCAAATGCTGGTAATGCAATAAAATATGACACCTTAAGAAAGATTGTTTGGAAAAAAAAAGGAGCCTGTTGAAAACCCAAAGAAGGAAGCAAATCAAGTTGAGTCAGGTATGATTGATGAAGTTTTATTTGTTGAATTAGGTATGGTAGATGAAGCTTTACCTATTTGTAATGTCTCTCAAAATTATGAAAATTGGTTGTTAGATTCTGGTGTTTCTCATCACATGAGTCCACGCAGAAATTGGTTCACTTCATATGAAGTTGTGAATGGTAGTTCTGTGTTTATGGGAAATAATGTATCTTGTTAGACTGTTGGGATGAGAAATGTCAAAATTAAAATGTATGATGATGCATTTAGAACATTGACTAATGTTAGACATATACCTGAATTGAGAAAGAACTTGATTTCTTTGGGAGTATTGGACTTGGAAGGTTACATGTTTACAGGTCAAAATGGAGTGCTGAAAGTTTCAAAGGGCGCTTTGGTTGTTATGAAGGCAGAGAAGATCGGAAATCTTTACAGACTCAAAGGAAGTACTCAAGTTAGTGAGGCAACGACTGTATCTGAGAAGGCAGAAGAAGATACTCACCTATGGCATCAGCGGCTGGGTCACATGAGCGAGAAGGGTCTTCAGGTACTGATGAATCACAAATTTCTTCTTGATTTGAAATCCTTGAGGTTGGATTTTTGTAAACACTGTGTATATGGAAAACAGTGTAAACAAAAATTTAAAGCTGGTAGTCGTAATAGTAAAAGAATTTTGGACTGTATTCATTCTAATATTTGGGGACCATCTCCTACTGTATCTTATGGAGGTGCATTATACTTCTTAACATTTATTGATGATTTCTCCAGGAAAGTCTAGGTCTATATGTTGAAAAGAAAAGTTGATGTATTTAATGTTTTTAAACAATTTAAAGATATGGCAGACAAGATAACAAGCAAATCAGTTAAATGTTTAAGAACTGATAATGAATCGACAATGGTCCAAGTGGATATTGGTGGCCACCTACCTATTCCATCTAGACCCCCCAGTCAGTTTCATCTATTTCCTTGTTCATTTCGACATTTACTATTTTTAGCAGTTTTTTGAGTCTTGAACTTTTTGGAGTAGTTTTGAACCCTAAACAACGTTTTTTTTTTGGGTTTGAGGCAGGCCCATAGTCATAGGCATGGGCCCGCAATGAAACCTATAGTACTCGGCAAAACCTTTACAAGGTATCGTGCGCGCTAAACAGAGATAATATGACCAAGTTACGAGCTCGGGAAGTTGGCTACCCAACTAACTCCAATAGGGCCCACAAACTCTTGGTGTTACATCTCCTGGGGTTAGGGTTTTGGTTGTTTACGGTTTTCTCATGTTTTCCAACAATAAATAGGCCCTTGAGCTTCATTGTAACACAGTTCAGAAACATGTAGCCGCCACAACTCTTCTCAAAGATAAGCTACCATCACCCAAGCTATCTTATTTCCATTATGTTTGTAAGCATAGTTCAATATTTTTCTATTAATGAAATGAAGTGTTTTTCTACTGCATCACTGTGTTTATGATTATATTTGTAAGTTGTTGAGTTCATTTTTAAGTTCGGATCAGAAAATGGTGGTGAATTTACTTCCTTAGAATTTGAACAATATTGCAAGGATGAAGGAATTGTTAGACATAAAAATGTTGTTTATACTCCTTAGCAAAATGGCGTTGTTGAACATATGAATCGAACTCTTATGGAAAGAGTCAAAAGGATGATCAACAATACTAACCTGCAAAAGGAGTTGTGGGCGGAAGCAATATCTACTACTTATTATTTGGTAAACAGATCACCTTCAACTGCCATTAATTGTAAAATTCCTGAAGAAGTTTGGTTGGGTCAGTCTTGTGATTATTCACATTTAAGAATTTTTGGTTGTGATGCGTATGCTCTTGTTCCAAAGAATCAACGTTCAAAGTTAGACCCAAAAGCAAAATGTTATGTCTTTGTTGGGTAGGTTTATGTGGTGAAAGGATACAGGTTGTGGGATCTTTTTTCACGAAAAATAGTCATTAGTAGAGATGTAACATTTGATGAATCCTCTCTTCTAAAATCAGATGTTGTAAAAGTTAAACAAGAACAGGTATCGCCGAATTAGAAAATTCAATTGGAGGCTAAACCTTTTTCAGAAAGTCAAAAGGAAGGAGAGACCTTTGAAGAAAAAGGTAAAGAAGATGCAAAGGAAATTGTAGAAGTCCAGGAACCAGTTCAACAACCGATCACTCTAATGGGGTGTTAAATTTGGCAACTAGGGCCAAACATCACTTTGGACAACGCTTATGAGGCAACTGATATTTTTCTTGGATTCCTCTTTCCGAGACATGTAGGATTGATCTAAATATCATCCCATTCTGACATGTACAAATGAAGTTATGAACTTATTTTGATTATGGACAAATTGTCAAGGTCGGTCAGCCATCAAATTAGCCTCATCCAGCCTTCAACGTTGCATATAAATACAAGGTGCCTCCTCTTCATTTTGGCATCTCATCTGATTCATATTTCTCTCTCTCATCTTGATTGGGTACAGATTTCTGGGCCTCTCTCTCTCCACGTGTGAAAGGAAGACTGTCTTTTCTAGTTGCTTCGTTGACCAGATTTGACTGAAATTTCAGGGGGCCGAAATTTTAGGAGGTCGACTTTAACCAGTGTTGACCCTGTTTGACTTCGGTTTTGTGAGGAAGACTTTTGTTTCACCAGGACGCTGTTATGGGCACAAAAACCAAGGAAATTTGACCCCGTTGACCAGCATCGACTGCCCTAATTCAGGTTGTTGCGTTGACTTTCGTTGACCATATTTGAGTGGTTATTTTCAAACTGTTTTGGGTTGCATTATCTTGTTGTTGGAGGCCAATCTATTTTGGAAGTCAATTTCAGCACTGTTGACCAACATTGACTTTCTGGTTAGGGCTTTCTGTTTATGTTGTTTTGACTGATGAGTTTGGGCAAGTGAATATTGTAAATTGTACTCTCTCTTTGCTGAAATTTTGAAGAATTATAAGAAGAATTGATCAAGGGTTTCCCCACATTGGGGTTTGTCCCTGGCTGGTGCCATATCTTGTGTCCTCCTGTGTTGGCTTGTCTTCTACTGTTATTGTTTATGTTCTATTTGAATTTTACTATCATGTTGATGTGATTGCTATACTGGATATGATATTGGCTAATAAAGAAAATTGAAGTAAAATTTCTCTAAGCATAGAACATACCTAAAATTAACATGGTATTAGAGCTGAGGTGAAGACAAAGCCCAACCAAGAGGGAAGAGCAATCACTAAGTGATTCAAAATGGATTTTGGATAGACCCCTAAGTCTAAGTGTTCCTCACTAAGGAAAATGAACCAAGGAAGTTCTGTGAAATAGCCCCATTGCAGAGATCTTCTCCTTCTAAATCTATTGCAACTTGAATCGGAAAAAATGGACTTATGATGCAGAAGTTATCGCTCAAGGAAAATGCCCTTTATTCCTTAGAAAAAGAGGTAAAATCCTTTAAAAAGGCAAAAAAAAACCTTCAAAAGGGGAAATCGCATCGGACCAGGGCAAAAGAGTGGATTTAAGTGAAAAAGGGAAGCCACCCTTGATTGTCGATCCCCAACATATTGAGTCGGAGGCAGCTATGCGATATGCCATGAGGACCGGGCCGTGCGATACTACGATCGCCAAAATCAGCGGATCGACAACGGTCTATAGCATATGACATAAGGAAAGGATCGGGCCGAGCAATGTTGTGATCGTCGATATCGGCGGATCGCAATTAGCGATGCCGCGAGGCAAAGGCGGGGCCCCGGGCCAAGCGATATCATGATCGCCGATATCGGCATCGGCGGATCGCATCGGCATCGACCACACCATATGGCCCACCCCAGGTCCACGCGATATTGCAATGCGATGATCAATACAATGGAGCGGGTATATATATATATATCCGGACCTGATAGGATTTTGCAATGTTTAATGTATTTTAAAATACAAAGGGAAACCACGGAACAAGGCATTTGCGACATGCGATAGCGGTTTAAAAGGTGGACCCGATGGAAAATAAGGTGGAGTTCATAATTTTTGAAGTCCGATAGACGCGTTTGGGCGGATTTTTTCAGGCTTTCTGTGTATTTTTCTGTGTCAGCAGAGAACGACCATCTTTGGGATTTCAAGGGCATCGATGATCCATTCTGTTACGGAACAGGTGGCCACCTCCCTTGAAGATGTTATGCCATGATTGCTAAAGCTCAGAAGGGGGATTCGAGCGACCAAAGGCTAGGAGCCAGAGAGCCCAAGGAGGGGGAAATGAACGGACAACACCGATTGGCTAAAAGCCATAGAATGACAAAAAAGGAAAGGGGGATACTAAGCAACACTAAGATAGGAGCACAAAAAAAAATGGCTAAGCCAAAGTAAGAAGCTAGGACAATTGAGAGCAGAAAGAGCTCAAAAGAGAGCAACACAAAAAGCAAAAAGGCAGAAGCAGAAAAAAGAGGTCGAGGGAGAAAAAGTTGAAGCGCACGCAACCAAGGGAGTCACTTGGAGTTCAAGTGGAAAGCCAAAGGGCTGTAAACTGACAGAGAGACGAAGAAGCTAGAGCTAGAGCCAGAGCCAAGAGCTAGAGCCGAGAGCCGGAGCCAGAGCCGAGAGCCAGAAAGCCGAGAGCTTCAAGAGCCAGGGGATAAAATGGTGTTTGAATCCACTGTTTCTATGTAAAACAGCAGGAGTTGAGCCAAGAGCTTGTAAAAAATTACTTCTACCATAATCCTAGAGAGCCTAGTTGAGTTGACTAGAGCTCACAGAGACGTAGCCCACGAGTTTTGGGTGAACTCCAAATTAATATTGTTGTTCTGTGTGTGTTTTATTGCTGCATTATCTTTGCTGCTTTATTTACTGTTATATGTATTTATATATTAGTGTGAGCACATTAACTTACAACACAACAATATAATTTAAAGCATATAATCAGTTAAAAACAAATACCAGCATACACCTATATTTTCAAGCATTTTTAATTCTGCATTGGTTAATCAATAAGATTTAGGAATATTTAAAGTTTTGGAAGTGGGAGAGGTTCTTGTAAGTTAGACAAGAATCCTAAGTGCCCCATTTTCAGATCAGGTGGTATCGGAGCTTAAGTTTGGTTAACCACACCTTTAAGAAGGTTATATCAGAATGCTTGATTGACAAAGCAAAGACTGCTTGTCTGAAAGGTGTTTGAACAACAAGAGGCTGATTGTATACTTGTTTTGCAGACTGACTATTTTCTGAGTTTGTAGAGATAAAGGGAAAGCTACTGATAGCTCAGTCTGAGAGGGACAAATGGAAAGAAGGGCTAAAGGCATTCTTCTATCCCAAGGACCTCAAGGCAGTCCTTAAAACGCAAGAGGTTTATTGCAAAAGGTTGCTAAAATAAGCACTTTATTAATCTTTTTTGAATTTCTTTGTTCATTGGCATAATGACAACTTCTACAAGTGTATCTTCAAATTCCTCTTGCATCACAAGACTCTTTGATGGAGACATAGCAAGACTTGTTCATTATGATGGACAAGGTGAGAGAAATATATGAGGATGGATGGAACAACATCATACTTAGAGAGTAGTTGAATTCCATGAAGGAAGAGAAGCAGTTGCTTTCTAACAAATTGCAGGAAATGGAGAGGCAACTTCATATTGCAAATATGAACCTGAAGAGGATGCATGAGTTGGAGTCATAGCTCTTTGTTGCCCAAGAAGCCTTAGTCAAGTATCAGCTGGAAGAAGAGATAAACCATTCCAGTTTGTCTTCAAATTCTTCTAAAAATGCTTATATTGGTTCTTTTGAAAAACATACTAGAGGTATAGGTTCCAAGCTAATGTCCAAGATGGGCTATGAAGGGAAGGGCTTGGGAAAACATGCATAAGGTATTGTTGAACCAATAATGGTTGAGGAAAGGCCTAAGTATTTGGGTCTTGGCTATAGACAGTCTTATGGAGAGAGTTGGGTCTTATTGCAGAGTGTGAAGATTGTGTTCAGGAGGAATGCAATAGCTTGAAACATCACTTGCAGGATGTAGGTGTTCAGAAGCACACACTTGAACTAGAGAGTTGTGGAAACTCTAACAGCCTTGAAGAGATTGATGGTGTACCAAAGGGAGTCACTTCTTCATTTGCTTCACCTCCTCATGAAAGCAATAAAGGTGAAAGAGGAAGGTATAAATTTGGTTCTAAACACATTCCTTTTGATTTTGCAAAGTATGGTAAATATCCACATAAGCATGGGAAAATAATTGCATGTTCCTTTTGTGGTTTGTATAACCATCATGTTTCTAGATGTTGGAAGAGAATGGCCACATACCGGAAACTTTTGAAGGAAAAGAAGCAAACAGACAAAGGTCCATTGGACAAGGCAAATCATGCTATCAAGAAGATGCACATACTGCCATAAGTAAGGACATCTTGCTGCAAAATGTTGGACTTTGAATCCAACGATGCTTCCACAAAAGTTGAAGAAAGTGGAAAGAGAAGATGGTAGAAACGGAAATGAAGTTTCCATGGATGATGTGTCTCAAGATGATTCACACGTTGACGCTGATGTGCAGACAAAGGAAAAACCTTTGAACTCGATTGGTAAGAAATGGTTAGATTTCTTTTCCAATTAAGGATTGCATGTCTATTGATGCATCTATTGGCATTTCTTTGTTGATGAGATGCAAGTTGCAGGTTTCTACCAAGATGATGAATGGAAAAGATTGAGTGGGAGACTCACTTTATTGCTGCAACATTATATTTCATTTCAGCTTCGAAAGTACGGTGTGCTTAAGTGAAAGTTGAAGGATGAAATGCATGCATAAGCATGATGTGCATGAACACAGGGATGTTGATGTTTTCCTTGTATTTGAACATGTATGTGTAATTAACTTGAAAGGTTGATTGCTTTAAACATGCATGTAATGTTGACTTGAGAAAAGTTGACTTGGTCTCCAAGATGGAGATAGTGATGAAATGTTTCATCTTTTGAAAGAGTCCTAATGGTCTTTTTCTACATGCTTGACTTGAAGGGTCATTTGTTTTAAAGGTATGTTTTGTAGGATTGTTGTCTAGTCCATAATTTATATGTAGATGTAAGACATGGAGGTGTTCACAAGATGTGAAATCTATTTCTTTGTTGAAGTAGGAGCTTAGTCCATCCAGTTGTTGTCTGTATACCTGTTGTTGTTATCAGTTGTTGTTGACAACTTTTCAAACAGGTACAAATGAAAGTTTTTTAGAGTAGATGTACTTCACATTTGTTGAGTCACCTTGGATCAATGATGAAGGCATAGAAGTTCAAACTACCTTCTGTGACCATCTAAGCAGGAGTTCTGCAGGAAGGCAAAGAAGAAAGCAACTCTTCCCAGGAAGACCAGCCCATCTAAGAAGGGAAGTCATTAGAAACTTTGGTTTAGAGGCACTATGCAAGGCAAGTGTAGGGAGGCTGAAAGAAGAGGGCGAGTCACTCTAGGTTACTATTCAGATCAATATATCAGTCTTTTGCAGACCAAAAGTTGTTTTAGTGGGAAGGCGTGATCCAAAATGGATTTTGGATAGATCCCTAAGTCTAAGTGTTCCTCACTGAGGAAAATGAAAGTCCAAGAAAGTTCCAGGAAATAGCCCCATTGCAGAGTTCTTCTCCTCTTGAATCCACTGCAACTTGAATGGGAAAAAATGGACTTAGGATGCAGAAGTTATCGCTCAAGGAAGATGCCCTTTGTTCCTTAGAAAAAGAGGCAAAATCCTTTAAAAAGGCAAAAAAAACCTTCAAAAGGGGAAATCACATTGAACCGGGGCAAAAGAGCAGATTTAAGTGAAAAAAGGAAGCCACCCTTGATTGCCGATCCTCGACATATCGGGTTGGAGGTAGCTATGTGATATGCCGTAAGGATCGAGCCGTGCGATATTGCGATCGCCGAAATCGGCGGATCGACAATGGTCGATAGCATAGGACATAAGGAAAGGACCAGGCCAAACGATGTTGCGATCGTCAATATCGGTGGATCGCAATCGGTGATGCCATGAGGCAAAGGAGGGACCTCGAGCCATGCGACATCACAATCACCGATATTGGCATCGGCGACGCCATATGGCTTACCTCGGGTCCACCCGATATGATGTGACGATCAATACACAGCGCAGGTATAATAAATATCTATATATATATATTATATATATATATATATATATATATATAATATATGGAGAAGCTATTAATATATATATATATATGTATGTATATAATAATATATAAATATATATATTCGAGCAATATATATTCCGGAGGGGTTTATGAATGCAAATATGTAATACGTCAAGTCCGCCATAAGGTCCTCCAACGAGATATTGCAATGTTTAATGTATTTTTAAAATTCAAAGGGAAACCATAGAACAGGGCATTTGCAACATGCAATAGTGATTTAAAAGGTGGACCCGATGGAAAATAAGATGGAGTTCATAATTTTTGAAGTCTGATAGACACGTTTGGACAGATGTTTACAGGCTTTCTGTGTATTTTCCTGTGTAAGCCGAGAATGACCATATTTGGGATTTCAAGGGCACCGATGGTCCATTCTATTACGAAACAGGTGGCCACCTCCCCTGAAGACGTTATGCCATGATTGCAAACGCTCAGAAGGGGGATTCGAGCAGACAGAGTCTGAGAGCCAAAGAGCCCGAGGAGGGGGAAACGGACGGACAACGCTGATTGGCTAAAAGCCACAGAATCACAGAAAAAGAAAGGGGGATAATAAGCAACACTAAGATAGGAGCACAAAAAAAAAAGGCTAAGCCAAAGTAGGAAGCTAGGGAAATTGAGAGCAGAAAGAGCAGCACAGAAACCAAAAAGACAGAAGCAAAAAAAGAGGCTGAGGGAGCAAAAGTTGAAGCGGACGTAGCCAAGGGAGTCACTTGGAGTTCAGGTGGAAAGCCAGAGGGCTGTGAACTGATAGAGAGCCGAAGAAGCCAGAGCTAGAGCTAGAGCTAGAGCCAAGAGCTAGAGCCAACAACCAGAGCGAGAGCCGAGAGCCAGAAAGCCAAGAGCTTCAAGAGTTAGGGGATAAAATGGTGTCTGAACCCACTGTTTTTATGTAAAACAGTAGGATTTGAATCAAGAGCTTGTAAAAAAGGACTTCTACCATAATCCCAGACAGCCTAGTTGAGTTGACTAGAGCTCACGGAGAAGTAACCCAAGAGTTTTGGGTGAACTCCAAATTAATATTGTTGTTCTGTGTGTCTTTTATTGCTGCATTGTCTCTGCTGCTTTATTTACTATTATATGTATTTATATATCAGTGTGAGCACATTAACTTACAACACAACAATAGAATTTAAAGAATATAATTAGTTAAAAACAAATACCAGCATACACCTATATTTTCAAGCATTTTTAATTCCACATTGGTTAATCAATAAGACTTGGGAATATTTAAATCTTTGGAAGTGGGAGAGGTTCTTGTAAGTTAGACAAAAATCCTAAGTGCCCCATTTTCATAGCACTAAGAGGAGTAATCACTGATCAAGAACAAGTCTCAATGGTCTCCACATCCTACTTCAAGTCTAATGATAAGTTTCATGATAAGTCTGATTATCATGCATGGAAGATGTCTCTTGATTTGACTTTAGAAGAGAAAGATGTCATGGATTATGTGCAGAGAAAGATTTCAGAATCTCCTTCAAATGCACTGGATGTTGCTAAGACAAAGTACAAGAAGGGTGAAGTCAAAGCCAAGAAGATCATCAGGGATTTTATTCATAAGCACTTACTTGCTTACATCTCCAATTTGAATACACCAAAGGAGATATATGATAGGTTGGATGTCATGTTCAAATCTAGCAATGCAAATCAAATTATTTTCCTCAAGAACAAGATGAAGGATATAAAGAAGGGAAAAGGTGAGGATATTCAATCCTACTTCATGAGTATTATCAAGATAAAAAATGATCTTTCGATTGGTGAAGCTATTATTGATAGGGAGCTCACTCTCATTACCCTTGGAGGTCTTCCTCCCGAATGGCATGTGTTCAACATTAATATTCTCAATAACGACAGAATTCCAGGTTTTAAAGAATTGCTGACTAGATGTTCTCAAGAAGAAACAAGGATGATGGAATTGGAGATGCCTTCGAATACGAATAATCGTACCACATTCTCCGCCCATGCCAAGAGGAAGAACAATGCAGGTTCAAAGAAGCAAAGTTAAGGAAGACCGGGATTCAAGTTTGGTCACTATGCCAGGAAGTGTCCAAATATAAAGGACACATCTCATTATGATGATCATAATCATTCTAGGGGCAACAACAACAATCAAAGGAATGGCAGGTTCAACAACAAAGGGAAAAGGAATGCTTCTACTACTCAACTTGGAAATGATTGAGCTTCTAAAAGAACATGAAACTCTAGGTATGATGAATCTAATGTTGTAAATTCTAAGCAAAAAGAATTTTATCTTATATCTGCCCTCTGTACTGCCTCTCCTCTAGATACTTTGGGAAATTGGTTGATTGATAGTGGTGCTTCAAGGCACTTCACCGGGTACAAGGAAGCTCTTTCAAATCTGATAGAGAAGGGTACAAATTTGGAAATTATCCTTGGAGACAATGCCACCTATACCGTGAAGGGAGTTGGGAATGTCATCCTTCAATTGAATCAAGGTAACACCGTTCATCTTCAAGAAGTACTATATGTACCTGATCTAAAGAAGTATCTAGTGTCTATCTCGACGATGGAAGGTGGCATTCATTGATGGAAAGGTACGTGTGTGGAAAATAAATTTCAAAGAAGCATTTACTCTTGGATTAAGGGTTGACAGTTTATATCAAGCTGGAGGAAGTCCACTAGGAGCCATGTCTTGCGACACATCTCTTCAATCCGAACTATGGCACCAGAGATTTTCTCATCTTTACTATAAGGCTCTACCCGATGCAAGGAAGATGGTTAAAGGTATGCCCGAATTCAAAATAGAGCATGAAGGTGTATGTCAGGGATGTGCCGAGGGAAAAAATTGAAGGGGACCATTCCCCTCAAGTGATAGCAAGACCACAGAGATTTTGCAATTGGTTCATTCTGATCTATCTGGTATGTTTCTTGTGACATCATTAGGAGGATATTTATATTATGATGTCTTTGTGGATGAATTCTCTCGCAAAACTTGGATATATTTCTTGAAGAAGAAGGATGAAATATTCTCATGGTTCTTTGTCTTCAAAGCCTTGGTGGAAAATCAAATAGGGAAGAAGATCAAGATATTGAGGATCGATAATGGAATTGACTATGAGTCAAATGAATTCAATGACTATTGCAGGGAAGATAGCATTAAGAGGGAGACTACTATTCCATATACTCCTGAGAAAAATGTTGTTGTTGAAAGGAATAATGGGTCCATTATAGAAGCCACTCATGCCATGCTTCATGATCAAGGACTTCCAAAGTTCCTATGGGGAGAAACTACCAACACTTTTGTGTACTCAAAATCGATGCCCTCATCAAGCATTGGACTCCAAAACTCCCGAAGAAGTTTTCACTAGTAAGAAACCTGATGTTTCTCATTTTAGAATTTTTGGTAGTCTCGTATACTTTCATGCGCCGAAAGAAAAGAGAAGTAAATTGGACACATCTGGGAAGAAAGGAACTTTTGTGGGCTACAGTGAAACTTCTAAGGCATATAGAATCTATGTGTCTGGTAAAAAAGAAGTAGAGTTGAGTCATGATGTCACCTTCGATGAGGATGTTGCCCTAAGTAAGATTAGCAACATTACTATTCCAAGGAAGGACAAAGAAGCAGATGCAGGAAATCAGGGAGATTCGTAGGATGAGCCAATGCCTGATGTTGAAGAATTGATGGATCCCATTGATTCTCCTCCTCATGACCCCTCATCCTCCAAAAGGACATCCTCATGGCTGAGGGAAACTCTTGAAGATGTTGAGAGACATGTTGCACCGAGGGGGACATTTCGCAAAAGGAAGAAGCCTAATAGGTACCATGGGTACTTAACTGTTATGAGCACCATTATTTAGTCTTAACCTTGCTCATTCGAAGAAGTTGTGAAGCAAAAAGTATGGAAGGATTCTATGAACGAAGAGTACGATTCAATTATGAAGAATGATGTATGGGACGTGGTCCCTAGACCCCAGGACAAATCTGTTGTCACCTCTAAATGGCTCTACAAGATCAAGCATGGTGCTGATGGAAGAGCTGAGAAGTTCAAGGTCAGATTTATTGCACGAGACTTCTCTCAAAAGGAAGGTGTAGATTATGATGAGATATTTGCACCCATTGCTCACTACAGCATCATCCATTCGATTATAGCCCTACCTGCCTCACAAGGATGGAATCTAAACCATATGGATGTCAAGGCTACTTTCTTGCATGGTTCACTTAAGGAGGAAGTCTATGTGGAACAACGTGTTTAGTCAATTTAATGTCTTAAATTGCTAACATAAATTATCAACCGGGGTTAGTAAACTAATGAAGTGTGGTGCACAATATGTGCTTAGTTAACCTTGTTTCTTACTTCGTTGAGTATGTTTTTATGTTGTTTTGGGGTTTTGTTTCTTATGCCTAAGGAAATTAATCTAAGAAATGAAAGTTATGCATTTAGATGAAATCTTTAAATGTTAATGGACAAAATCTAATGAATTTTAATATTGAAAACTATTTTCTAAAGAAGGAATAAAAGGAAATGTTTTGATGAAAGAAACTAAACTAGGAATTACTCTAAATGAAATGCTTAAACTATGAAAAAGAAGGAAGAAAAGGAAATGTACTTGAACTAATCTATGAAAAACAAAGCATTAATCTAAATAAAATTGCATTCATATGACAAGATGAAAATGAAACCACTTCCTTTTTTATCCTTGAAAGCTCTTGATCAAAATCAAACTAATCCTATTCATGGACTAAAAGCAAAATAACAATGACAATCTAAAACTAATGGAAAAGGCAACTATGATCTATTGTATGATCAAATATCCATGAACCATTCAATTTAGGAAGCAATCTTTTTGAAGTGATTAGGTATTTGATTATACATTAAATGAAAGATAACATGATCTAGGAAAGCATAAAGAAAGCATGTAAAAGAAACATATAAAAACTTGCAATGGCTGTGTAATCTAATGTTTTTAAGAAATAAATTTCGGAAGGGTTACCTTCTTGAAATGCTGAACATGAGATGACACAATAAATAAGAAATTTAATCTAAAAAGCATGATAAAAGCATGAGAAAGGAAACTAAATCACTGTCTGTTCTAAATGCCTCAAGCAATCAATTTTGGAAGAACTACCTTCTTAAAATGCTCTACATAAGATTAAATAGTGAATGTAAAACTTAATCCTAAGAAAGCATTGTAAAAACATGTAAAGGAAAACTAAAATCACTATATGTTCCAATGCTTCAAACACAATCCAATTTTGGAAAAGAGAAAATTCTTTTCTTGAGATGATTTGATTGGCATAAGATTACATAGTAATTAAGAAAGCAATAAATCTTAACCTATGAAAGCAAATAAATCTTAATCTATGAAAACAAATAAATCTTACATTGTAGATGGCCAATCCAAAAGTATGAGGATGGAAAGTTGAGAAGCTCCAAATGCAAGCCTTCTTCTTTATTCAAAGCATGAGTAATTCCTCAACTTTACACATAAAATGATAGGAGAAAACTTCCCCTATTTATACAAAAAGATGAGAATCTATCTCATTAATGAGAGTCCATGGATCTCTCCTTATATCTCTAGAGTTACAATCAAAATAGGAAATGATAAAACCCATATCTTCTTATAGTTTCAATACAAATAGGAGATAAGACACATATCCTTATGATCCTATGATCTTCTCCACTCAAACTCGAATTTGGCTTTAGGAGGCTACATAAGGGTCTTTTAGAAGCTTCCTTTTGACCTACACATATCAACAATCTCATCCCACTTGTTAGGTATAAGCATATGCACATTATTTTCTATTTTTTAACCATAAATTCACTTAAAAATGTTGAGAATTAATAAAGTTTGGAAAAACATAAATGTGACCCAATAATGATAATGGTAAGGTAAATGTAATGTAATGGAGGTGGAGTGAAGGTGACAATAAGGAAATATTAGTGAAAATGTAATGGAAGTGAATGACAATTTCAAAGCCCACCATACCCCCAACTGATGCTATTGCATGTCCTCATGCAATCTATTATATTAATTCTTTTTTATCCTTGAGCTTTGGCTTTGTTAGGTAAACTTGACTTGGGATAGAGTCAAAGTTGACCAGGTTAAACAGTGATGGTTTTGGGGCACATGGTATTGTGCACCCATAGTATTCTGCCCATGGTATTATATGTAATGGAGTTTATAAAAGGCTAGAAGGACTTCATTGTAATGCAAGACCTGGAGGTGAGTGGTGAAGGCTCACTTAGTCAGATTGGCCAGGGTTTTGGCCAATGCTAATAAGATCTTATCAGGTTGGGTTTTTCCCCATATTTGGGGTTTTCCCGGATAAACATTTGTGTTTATGTGTTTATGGTTGTTGCTGGTTATTTTTATATGTATTCCTCTCAGTAATTATTTATGTTATGCAGTAAATTTCTTAACAATTGGCATCGAAGCCAGATATTGGCTTCAAAGGGATTCTTTGATTCCAAGGGTTTATAGTGCCTGATGAGATCAATGCGGCCTTTTTTATAGATCTAGGTCTGAAAATAATGGTGGAACAATCGTACACGGAAGAACCTTGAGGAGAATGTGCGAAAGATAGTGTCGTAACTGCCAGGGATCGCAGTGCATTTGCGATATTTACCGGTTTGGAACATGTTGATGACTTGTTCGAGATTCATGCGGCTATTTAAAAAAGGTTAGCAGAAGAAAATTGTTCATGCGGCTTGGAAAATTGTTCGTTTTCTACTGCGTGAGGCTACTAGTGCTGGAATCTACGAGGTTCTCCTTGGGCTTGTAGTTGGAGTGGTTTGATAGAAGTTTTTGAGCAAATAAAATTGAGAGAGGATGGATCAGAATTGTAGTAGCAATAAACAAAAAAAAAATTAATGAAGTCAAAATTATTGCATGTAAATGGGCATACTGCTGTAAGACCTGGTAAGGCATGTGTACCCCTCTGTAATCACCGGTAAAGTCTGGGTTAGACCTAGGTGATAGGGGGGATGTCGGGTTAACAACAACCCGGGTAAAAACTCTGAGGGGGTTAAGAGCTAGAGTGAGAGGGATTGTCTCACTTAGCAGGTTTGGCTGGAGTTAGTCAAGGAACCCCAAGTCAAGTTTAAGGGGGGAATTGTTAGGTAAACTTGACTTGGGATAAAGTCAAAGTTGACCAGGTTAAACAGTGATGGTTTTGGGGCACATTGTATTGTGCACCCATAGTATTTTGCCTGTGGTAGTATATGTAATGGATCTTATAAAAGGCTAGAAGGACTTCATTGTAATGCAAGACCTGGAGATGAGCGGTGAAGGCTCACTTGGTCGGATTGGCCAGGGTTTTGGCCAATGCCAATAAGATCTTATTAGGTTGGGTTTTTCCCCAAATTTGAGGTTTTCCCGGATAAACATTTGTGTTTATGTGTTTATGGTTGTTGCTGGTTATTTTTATATGTATTCCTTTCAATAATTATTTATGTTATGTAGTAAATTTCTTAACAGGCTTAACTTTGCATGATATCATTTGATAACTTCATACTTCTGCAAAGTCTTTTAGTTGAATTGCAACATGGTTAGTTCTTGTGTTACAGCCATATTTTGTTGCTGCATTCATTTTTTATCTTTGAACTTTGCATAATGATAATTTGATTATTATTGCAAAGTATATCTTTATTGGATTGCATCATGGTTGGTTTTTGTGTGACAACCATGATTGTGTTTATATCCAATTATCTTTTCAGTACTTTTGAAAAGCCTTTGTATGCTCATAACAATAATGCAATAGTTAATATCTTTTGAAAGTATGTGGGCTTTTGAATGTGGTATGAATATGAATGTACCCCCCCAAAATGATGGTATTGGCAATTTTATGAGAAGAAAAATGTTTTTTCCAAAAATTATCATTCTAGCTTTTCAAGGAATTTTATGGTAAAAAATTAGAAAATGATATACTTTAACTTACCCTTTGGAAATGGATAAGCTACATGTGTGGTGGCTGAAAAGGTCAGATCATAATCTTCTTCAAGTGGCTGGACAAGTCATGGAGAAAAGAGTCAAGATGACTTTTTATTGCTTTTATTAAAACTTGCAGAAACTGCTATAGAATGGTGCTGATTCTGCTGCTGCCATTTGATTCTACAGTTGTTATTTGTTTTTGTAGCTGTTATTGGATTCTGCAGCTGCCAGCTGATTCCGTAGTCGCATGTATTCTACATTTTCTCCAAAATGCTGAAAATGATAGTCTTCATGTCTTCAAAACTCATTGGCACAATTCCTGTGACGTGAATAGATGTTCTGATGTCGAACATAGCAGGAAATTGTTGACTTAGTGGCCATTAATGGATTCCACTAGTCAACACGAGAACTCTCACCATTGGTGACAATGAGGGTCAAGATGCCCAAACAAATCATGCTAAGTACAAATAATTTTGTTGTTGTTGAGTACCTAAAAGATCCGATGAACAAGGTACATTGATGTATTCTCATTGTTTGTCAGCATGAGGGCTTTCCATTAAGGAATGCAAGCCTCAAGGTGTTTTTGCAAGGATTTTAGACTCAAAGGACTAGGGACTCAATAATTTTCATTGAAGAAGGGTTTAATTGTGAAATGAAAAGGATAGGAAAAGGAAAATGAAAATGGAATATGACAATGGAAAATAATAATTACAATGGGCAACAAGCATGAAAGTAAGCTTATTGTTTTTATTTTTGAAGTAGATGGAAAGTGTATGTGAATGAAGGAAAAAGAACAATTGACTCTTGCTGGGAAAAATAATTGTGGCTTGCTTTAAATTTCTTGGTTGGATTTATAATTCAAAAGGGAGGAAGAGTAATGGTTTTGATGAATATGGACATGGACTTGTTCTTATGTTTCTCATGAGATTGACCTTTTGAAGACCAATTGTTGTCACAATTTAATCTCCTTGTTGATCATTCAATCATCCTAAACCTACAAAAAAAAAAACTTGACACAAAAAACATAAGTGTTTTAAAAAAGAAATAGCTAATTTCTTTCTAATTCTTAGGCAAAAATCCAATTTCAAATGAAACAGATTAAGGAAAATCAAAAGTGTTATATTCGGTCCAATTCATAATATTGATAACAATCCATTTTTAAGAAATAACCATGAAAAATAAATCAAATCCCTGTTGTCGAATGACTTCATGCGCTATGCTCAACAAAACGATTGGCATCACAAATATTTGTTGTGCCTCGCAAGTTAAAACTTCATAGAAAAATACACAGCAACAATATTAATGCCAAATGTTCAAAAATCATCTAAATAATTTTCCAATTATTCTGCAAGCCATTATTGAATCGTCATCTGTGCTGCAAAAATAACATGTTGAACAACAAATTTAACTTTCTTTAACTTGTCTCCACTTGCACCTTTTAGCAAAATCTCGTAACTATGTGGCACCATAACTATCTGATCTGGATGAGAGTTGATCAAAAGGCATCTGAGGCAGCATGGAGCAAAGGTCGTGCAGAAATGTAGAGATCATATGTGCATCTGCTAGTTGGAAATCTAGTTGGATAATTTATCTCGCAAGAACCTTCGAAGGGATACATCAAAGATTCCATAGTACTTGATACAAGAGATCTGGTTCCTCTCACATACCGTCCCCTTCAAAATACAACGTCGAGATAATGAAACCAAGATACTTGGATGATAAAAATAGGAAGGTGTTATTGCTGCTTTAGAGAATCCCTGTTATTTCTTGTGTTCAAATGTGTATTGAGGCTGTAATGAAATAGAATTGACCTTCTTATCAATGATTCCTTCATTCTTTAACTGCATGAGGTATCAAATAGTGAATATCACTGAATTGTTATTCAATCTCTTGAAATCCCTTCTCATTCTTTCTTACGGTGGCTCCTTCAATGGAGGAAATTAACAAGGCCAACACATAGTGGATGACTTGGCACAAGCAATTATGGCACCCAAACTCAAAGTGTTTTCTCCAACTATCTCAAGCTAGAATTTAGCTAGGGAAATCGGATCTAGGTGGATATATCTCCTGAAGATTAGAGAAATCGGATCATGGCCGCAACTGTGCATTAAATCTGAAAATCCGTTTTTCTCACGCAATTTGGAAACTAAGGCTCTGAAGAACCATAAAATTCGCTCAAACGGTTGTGAAATTTGGAAAATCATTACTAGGTTACCTGGTTTACCCTGTTCCTGAAAAAACGCATGTCTTGGATTTTTCTAATTTG
>APFE031583407.1:3656-19550 GCA_000404065.3 Pinus taeda | reverse complement strand
ATGTGGAGAAAAAGTTTATTTCATGTGGAGAAAATTTCACGCACTTTTATGTGGAGAAAAAAGTTTATTTCATGTGGAGAAAAGTTCACGCACTTTCATGGTTGGTTCATGGTATTGGTCCCACAGTTTTTTGATCCTATGGTTTTGGTCCGTGGTATTGCATCCAAAAGTGTTGATCCCAAGTATTGGGTTCATGGTATTGTGTTATTATGGTTTTGGACCGTGGTATTGTGAAAGGCCTAAGACTATAAAAGGGGGAGGAGATCATTTGGCAAAGCATCATCTGAATTGTTATTGAATATCTGTTAAAGTGCTAGATCTGGAATACTGTGATTGGGTTATGGTGCAGATCTGGATCTGAATAAAGAAGGAACCTGAGCGCAAGGAGAAGGATAAGTTCTATTGATGGGTCTTAATATTTAAGCTTGAATGATAGTATTTTTTGTTCTGGGTTTAGATTTGGTGTGTGGTTACAGTTACTTTGATTTGGATACAGCTGTCAGAGAAGTGTCTACTTGATTCAGGACTAATTGGTGAAAAGGAGATTGTTTGATGCAGAAATTCTTGATGATTGATTGATGTTCATGGAACCAATCTGAAAAATTTATGAAACATGGTCCCTGGAACAAAGAGAAGGTTGTAGCCTTCTGTAGGCCAGCACCTACGTACTAGTATCTTGACTAGTGCAAGAGCTAAGGGGGTTGTAGCTCCCTTCCAGGAGAGTCTGGAAAACGAGAGAGCGTTGTAGCTCTCTGCAGGTTGCAGCCTGCGTACTGGTAAAGGACTGCACCAGTACAATTGTAAAAAGAAGTTTCTAATTGAAAGAAGATAGAGACATATTGCAGCAGGTGGTTTTCACCCACATTGGGTTTCCACCTTATATCATGGTGTTCATGTGTGTGGCTTATGTGTGATGATCTGTTCTATTTTACTGCACCTGTTTACTTTAATATGGTTGATAATGTTCTAATGCACTCATTAAGGATCAAACTAACTGAATCATAAGAAGTTGTGGAAGTAGCATATATGAATCTGAATATGGAAATGAAAAAGTTTTATTGATGTGATAATACTGATTCACTCCCCCTCTCAGTATTATTTCCAACACATCCTCTGCTTCTATTTAAAAATCTACCTCTAGAATCTCATTCTCTATACGTTCATTCTAAACAATTTTAATATGATTGTATCTATGCATCTAGTATGATAAAGTCCTATATGCACTTCCCCGGCAATGGCGCCAAAAATGTTGGGTAATTTAATTGTTAGTTAAATTATGTCATTAAATTGTCAAACTTGGGGATTGTATCCTTGAGAAGTGTATGTGCTCAATATATGCTAGGAGATTTATCTTTGATTAAGGACTTAGATCTAAAACCAACGTGAAAAATTCAATTATTCAAGACTAGCTCCTATCAATTAATGCACATGTTCTTTCTGTAAGATCACCTTCAATATTAACTAAACTACAATGCAAGAAATCAAAGCATGTTTTATTAAGTTGAAATTAAAAGTCAATTCTAATGAGGAATTAAGTATCTATATTACTTTTGTAAAATTGAAAGTCTATATTACTCTTGCAGAATTGAAAACTTACGCTACTTTTGAGGAATTGAAATTTTATATTACTTTTGCAAAATTGAAAACCTGTGTTATTTTTTAAGAATTGAAACCCTATAATAACAAACAAATTCAAGGAAATAATTATGTTCTACCTCTATGAAACAACCACTATTAAAGCAAAATCGACTTGGAAAGAAATAAGGGAAAATCTTGACAAATTACTAATGTGCACAATATTAATGAGAGTCAATCCACACATAAACCATAAATTTGAGACTAGGCAAGAATTTCAAGTGTGTAAGCTAATAAAAGATAATATTTTTGGTGTTGTTCTCTTAATGTTGACCACTCAACATGTTGCTTTCAAATCGATAATGAAATAAACCAAGCAAAATATAAGCATGAAATCTCTATTTGGAAAAGAAATACAAAGTAAAAAGACTGCTCAGAAAAGAACGCAATTAACAAAACTATGCAGTCTCACAACTCTTCGTGGGGAGGGCTCCTACTGAGCGCGACGAAGTCCAAACTTGGATCAGCAAATCAAATCACCAATGCATGTGTAATATTATTAAGAACAAGGTAATTTCATTACTGACAGCAAGTCTTGAGTGATAACAACAATTACAATCTTAGCATGATCGCCCCTGTCTTTGATATCAAAAGAAATTTATAATATCTCTAGACTAACAAATTTAAGGAAATACAAGCCAAGCAACTAATTCTTTGATTGACAACTAAATGTTCTAATATTTCAGATCAACACATCATCTACTTTGAATCCATGTCTCACTCACTTGATTCCATGCTCGTTTGATGATGAAAATTCATGTCTTAAGATTTTACGTGAGGATAGACTTTATAACCAAAGTTGAATTCTAATTTGACCAGCCAAATTCTCGAGCTTTGTGATCTTCCAAATAGGCAGGATAGGTGGATATCTATGTGCTCGGTATTTTGTGTCCCTCCATGTATTGTGTTCACCTTCAAGCTTGCGGGAACATGCTTAACCTTGGACTTAGCTACATAAACATGGATTAGCTTACAATATATGACTGTTTGATAGCCATAGTAATGCTTCAATCAATTTTCATAAACAAACTATAGGTTATAAGCTATGATTGGATGATACCTTTTGTTATGTCTGATCATGACCTGGATCGCCTTATGGCTTGTAGATATAGAAAAAAATATGTATGAAATGTATGGAGGAGAGGGAAAAGGGTGTCAAAATGAGGAAAATTCAGGACCTCAACATAGATTAGGATTATTTTCCCCTGGTTTCTTCTTCACAAGAGGAGGAATACAAAGGATAATAGAGCCTTAAAACTCGTTGAGAATGACCACACCAAACAACTAGGGTTATTTAAAGAGATTTGGTCTGGGGCGTTTCTCCTTTGTTGACTAGGGTGCACGAACCCCGCATCAACAGGGCTGCAATTTCTGGGCAGGTCAAAATTTTGGGAGGCTGAGTTTTCCCAAGCATATTCTAGAGTTTGATTTTAGGCCTAGGGAAGACATGATTAGAGTGAGTTATTGGAGGCTTGACTTGAGGGTTGTGGACGAGGTTTGACCATAAGCATAGTTTTGACTAGCCATATTAGATGTATCTCTTGTTGAACCGAATGATTTCTCTAAGAAAAAGGTTGTTGGGATTTTCCCCCAAGTGGGTTTTCCCAGGGTAAATCTTCTGTTCTCTTTTGTGCAATGTCATCTCTACTATATTTATGGTTTATGGTTGAATTTCTTACATGTAATTGCTTAATGATTAAAAGAAGATCGATATCATTCGAATTAATTACCAATAGTTCATAAATATTGTGCATGTATCTATTGCACTTGAAAAATCAACAAAATGCAACATTCTTGATGGTGGCAGGGAAAAGCCTCAATTTCTGGGTATTTATCACATAATCATATCTTTTGTAGAGCACATAAAATTCAAAGAGGAAGGTGTGAGGATCCATTTTAAATAATCCATGGAAATTAGGAAAGACTTAATGTGGGATATTCTTAATCTTGGTCTCTTCATCTAACTCAAAGATAGGGAATCTGAACATGGATGCTTCTTCCTTGACAGTCTCTTGTGCCAAATTTTCTTAAGAAATGCCTCCTATTCTATAGGTGCTTTGGGAGAGTCTAGGAAGATCAACTCTTAGGAGTTGGATTTCTCTTTTATCAAACCTTTAAGAAATATAATTTATATTGGTACAAAGGATGAAGCTTGTACATTTTCAGGTTCCTAAACAAAAAGTTATGGTTTCTTCTTAACAGAGGAACTTGTTGTTGTTAGGTAAACTTGACTCAGGATAGAGTCAAAGTTGACTATGTTAAACAGTGATGGTTTTGGGGCACATGGTACTGTGCACCCATAGTAATTCTCCATAATTATTTATGTTATGCAGTAAATTTCTTAACAACTGGTATCAGAGCGAGATATTGGCTTCAAAGGGATTCTTTGATGCCAAGGGTTTATAGTGCCTGATGAGATCAATGCAGCCTTTTTTACATATCTAGGTCTGAAAATAATGGTGGAACAATAACCTCGAGGAGAATGTGCGGAAGATAGTGTCGTAACTACTAGGGATTGCAGTGCATTTGCGATATTTACCGGTTTGGAACATGCTGACGAATTGTTCGAGATTCATGCTGCTATTTAATGCAAGTCAGCAGAAGAAAATTGCTCATGCGGCTTCGAAAATTGTTCGTTTTCTGCTACGTGAGGCCAGCAGCAATAAACAAAAAAAAAAAAAATTAATGAAGTCAAAATTATTGCATGTAAATGGGCATACTACTGTAAGACCTAGTAAGGCATGTGTACCCCTCGGTGATCAACAATAAAGTCTGGGTTACACCTAGGTGATAGGGTGGATGTCGGGTTAACAATACCCCGGGTAAAAACTCTAAGGGGGGTAAGAGCTAGAGTGAGCGGGATTGTCTCACTTAGCAAGTTTGGCTGGAGTTAGTCAAGGAACCCCAAGTCAAGTTTAAGGGGGGAATTGTTAGGTAAACTTGACTTGGATAGAGTCAAAGGAGGTTAAACAGTGATGGTTTTGGGGCACATGGTATTGTGCACCCATGGTATTTTGCTTGTGGTATTATATGTAATGGATCTTATAAAAGGCTGGAAGGACTTCATTGTAATGCAAGACCTGGAGATGAGCGGTGAAGGCTCACTTGGTCGGATTGGCCAGGGTTTTGGCCAATGCCAATAAGATCTTATTAGGTTGGGTTTTTCCCCAAATTTGAGGTTTTCCCGGATAAACATTTGTGTTTATGTGTTTATGGTTGTTGCTGGTTATTTTTATATGTATTCCTTTCAATAATTATTTATGTTATGTAGTAAATTTCTTAACAGGCTTAACTTTGCATGATATCATTTGATAACTTCATACTTCTGCAAAGTCTTTTAGTTGAATTGCAACATGGTTAGTTCTTGTGTTACAGCCATATTTTGTTGCTGCATTCATTTTTTATCTTTGAACTTTGCATAATGATAATTTGATTATTATTGCAAAGTATATCTTTATTGGATTGCATCATGGTTGGTTTTTGTGTGACAACCATGATTGTGTTTATATCCAATTATCTTTTCAGTACTTTTGAAAAGCCTTTGTATGCTCATAACAATAATGCAATAGTTAATATCTTTTGAAAGTATGTGGGCTTTTGAATGTGGTATGAATATGAATGTACCCCCCCAAAATGATGGTATTGGCAATTTTATGAGAAGAAAAATGTTTTTTCCAAAAATTATCATTCTAGCTTTTCAAGGAATTTTATGGTAAAAAATTAGAAAATGATATACTTTAACTTACCCTTTGGAAATGGATAAGCTACATGTGTGGTGGCTGAAAAGGTCAGATCATAATCTTCTTCAAGTGGCTGGACAAGTCATGGAGAAAAGAGTCAAGATGACTTTTTATTGCTTTTATTAAAACTTGCAGAAACTGCTATAGAATGGTGCTGATTCTGCTGCTGCCATTTGATTCTACAGTTGTTATTTGTTTTTGTAGCTGTTATTGGATTCTGCAGCTGCCAGCTGATTCCGTAGTCGCATGTATTCTACATTTTCTCCAAAATGCTGAAAATGATAGTCTTCATGTCTTCAAAACTCATTGGCACAATTCCTGTGACGTGAATAGATGTTCTGATGTCGAACATAGCAGGAAATTGTTGACTTAGTGGCCATTAATGGATTCCACTAGTCAACACGAGAACTCTCACCATTGGTGACAATGAGGGTCAAGATGCCCAAACAAATCATGCTAAGTACAAATAATTTTGTTGTTGTTGAGTACCTAAAAGATCCGATGAACAAGGTACATTGATGTATTCTCATTGTTTGTCAGCATGAGGGCTTTCCATTAAGGAATGCAAGCCTCAAGGTGTTTTTGCAAGGATTTTAGACTCAAAGGACTAGGGACTCAATAATTTTCATTGAAGAAGGGTTTAATTGTGAAATGAAAAGGATAGGAAAAGGAAAATGAAAATGGAATATGACAATGGAAAATAATAATTACAATGGGCAACAAGCATGAAAGTAAGCTTATTGTTTTTATTTTTGAAGTAGATGGAAAGTGTATGTGAATGAAGGAAAAAGAACAATTGACTCTTGCTGGGAAAAATAATTGTGGCTTGCTTTAAATTTCTTGGTTGGATTTATAATTCAAAAGGGAGGAAGAGTAATGGTTTTGATGAATATGGACATGGACTTGTTCTTATGTTTCTCATGAGATTGACCTTTTGAAGACCAATTGTTGTCACAATTTAATCTCCTTGTTGATCATTCAATCATCCTAAACCTACAAAAAAAAAAACTTGACACAAAAAACATAAGTGTTTTAAAAAAGAAATAGCTAATTTCTTTCTAATTCTTAGGCAAAAATCCAATTTCAAATGAAACAGATTAAGGAAAATCAAAAGTGTTATATTCGGTCCAATTCATAATATTGATAACAATCCATTTTTAAGAAATAACCATGAAAAATAAATCAAATCCCTGTTGTCGAATGACTTCATGCGCTATGCTCAACAAAACGATTGGCATCACAAATATTTGTTGTGCCTCGCAAGTTAAAACTTCATAGAAAAATACACAGCAACAATATTAATGCCAAATGTTCAAAAATCATCTAAATAATTTTCCAATTATTCTGCAAGCCATTATTGAATCGTCATCTGTGCTGCAAAAATAACATGTTGAACAACAAATTTAACTTTCTTTAACTTGTCTCCACTTGCACCTTTTAGCAAAATCTCGTAACTATGTGGCACCATAACTATCTGATCTGGATGAGAGTTGATCAAAAGGCATCTGAGGCAGCATGGAGCAAAGGTCGTGCAGAAATGTAGAGATCATATGTGCATCTGCTAGTTGGAAATCTAGTTGGATAATTTATCTCGCAAGAACCTTCGAAGGGATACATCAAAGATTCCATAGTACTTGATACAAGAGATCTGGTTCCTCTCACATACCGTCCCCTTCAAAATACAACGTCGAGATAATGAAACCAAGATACTTGGATGATAAAAATAGGAAGGTGTTATTGCTGCTTTAGAGAATCCCTGTTATTTCTTGTGTTCAAATGTGTATTGAGGCTGTAATGAAATAGAATTGACCTTCTTATCAATGATTCCTTCATTCTTTAACTGCATGAGGTATCAAATAGTGAATATCACTGAATTGTTATTCAATCTCTTGAAATCCCTTCTCATTCTTTCTTACGGTGGCTCCTTCAATGGAGGAAATTAACAAGGCCAACACATAGTGGATGACTTGGCACAAGCAATTATGGCACCCAAACTCAAAGTGTTTTCTCCAACTATCTCAAGCTAGAATTTAGCTAGGGAAATCGGATCTAGGTGGATATATCTCCTGAAGATTAGAGAAATCGGATCATGGCCGCAACTGTGCATTAAATCTGAAAATCCGTTTTTCTCACGCAATTTGGAAACTAAGGCTCTGAAGAACCATAAAATTCGCTCAAACGGTTGTGAAATTTGGAAAATCATTACTAGGTTACCTGGTTTACCCTGTTCCTGAAAAAACGCATGTCTTGGATTTTTCTAATTTGCTTAGGTTTGCTCAGAAAATGCGTTTTAAAAACGTGTGTTAAAACTGGTGCTATTTCTGGCAATGGTGATCCAGTATGCTATGTGGGATCTGTAGGTCGAGACACCCCGAGCCGTGGAGGTTAAGATACCGCATCCATCATATGCTGTGGAGCTGGAACATGTGTTGAATGAATGCCTGCCGAAGTTGAATGTAAAAAAAAATAGAGAATGGTCAGCCTACCATTTGTTAACTTAAGAGCTTCAGTCCAGACCTCCCAGGAGTATGGCGAAGGGGATAAGGAAACAATAGAGTGACTTACAATTGTTCCGATCAATTTCACATTTAGGCAGTGGATACGAGTCAATGGCAGGAAGGCCATGCTGCACCTACAAATTATTGTTCACAAAGATGAAAGAGATTCGAAGAGTTCAATACTTTACCAATAGGAAAGGGAGTTACTTCAAGGCATAGGTGAATTTTAGGTTAGCCAATGGAGGGACGAAGTTGTAACCATTATACCATTCCTATTGACTAAGTGGGTTTTCAGGGCCAACGTGACTCTCTATTATGCATGTCATGATTTCATAGATTTTAGACTATAAGGAAACCCGTGGTATACTTTATTGGCCTGATTACTATTGTGTTTTAACTGGTTGATGTGTGCAGGTTATGCTGAGGATAGAGGCCTTGTAGCCATTCTGAAGACTGATATCTCTGTAGATATCAAAGTTTTTCAAAGGCAATGGGCCATTGCGTTGGTTGTTTTATTAAAATTTATTTATTTTAAAGAAATTATATTATATATATATATATATATATATCCTCTAGATCACACAAAGGTGTTTAGGACCGAGAGCCCTACTTGAGAAATTATTAATTTTTTTTTAGATGTAATAAATAAGGTCTCCTAATTACACTTCCTCGACAACGATGCCAAAATGTTCAGTCAATTTAATGTCTTAAATTGCTAACATAAATTATCGACCGGGGTTAGTAAACTGATGAAGTGTGGTGCACAATATGTGCTTAGTTAACCTTGTTTCTTACTTCGTTGAGTATGTTTTTATGTTGTTTTAGGGTTTTGTTTCTTATGCCTAAGGAAATTAATCTAAGAAATGAAAGTTATGCTTCTAGATAAAATATTTAAATGTTAATGGACAAAATCTAATGAATTTTAATGTTGAAAACTAATTTTTAAAGAAGGAATAAAAGGAAATATTTTGATAAAAGAAACTAAACTAGGAATTACTCTAAATGAAATGATTAAACTATGAAAAAGAAGGAAGAAAAGGAAATGTACTTGCACTAATCTATGAAAAACAGAGCATTAATCTAAATACAATTGCATTCATATGACAAGATGAAAATGAAATCACTTCCTTTCTTATCCTTGAAAGCTCTTGATCAAAATCAAACTAATCCTATTCATGGACTGAAAGAAAAATAACAACGACAATCTAAAACAAATGGAAAAGACAACTATGATCTATTGTATGATCAAATACCCATGAACCATTCAATTTAGGAAGCAATCTTCTTGAAGTGATTAAGTACTTGATTATACATTAAATGAAAGAAAACATGATCTAAGAAAGCATAAAGAAAGCATGTAAAAACTTGCAATGACTGTGTACTCTAATGGTTTTAACCAATCAATTTCGGAAGGGTTACCTTCTTTAAATGTTGAACATGAGATGACACAATAGATAAGAAATTTAATCTAAAAATCATGATAAAAGCATCAGAAAGGAAACTAAATCACTGCTTGTTCTAAATGCCTCAAGCAATCAATTTTGGAAGAACTATTTTCTTGAAATTCTCTACATGATATTAAACAGTGAATGTAAAACTTAATACTAAGAAAGCATTGTAAAAACATGTAAAGGAAAACTAAGATCACTGTATGCTCCAATGCTTCAAACATAATCCAATTTTGGAAAAGAGAAAATTCTTTGATTAGCATAAGGTTACATAGTAATTAAGAAAGCAATAAATCTTAATCTATGAAAGCAAATAAATCTTAATCTATGAAAACAAATAAATCTCACACATTGTAGATAGCCAATCCAAAAGTATGAGGATGGAAAGTTGAAAAGCTCTAAATGCAAGCCTTCTTCTTTATTCAAAACATGAGAAATTCTTCAACTTTACACATAAAATGATATGAGAAAACTTCCCCTATTTATACAAAAATATGAGAAGCTATCTCATTAATGAGAGTCCATGAATCTCTCCCTATATCTCTAGAGTTTCAATCAAAATAGGAAATGATAAGACACATATATTCTTAGAGTTTCAATACAAATAGGAAATGAGACACGTATCCTTATGATCCCATGATATTCTCCACTCAAATTCGAATTTGGCGTTAGGAGGCCACATAAGGGTCTTTTAGAAGCTTCCTTTTGACCTACACATGTCAAAAATCTCATCCCACTTGTTGGGTATAAACATAGGCACATTATTTTCTAATTTTTAACCATAAATTCACTTAAAAATGCTAAGAATTAATAAATTTTGGAAAAACATAAATGTGACCCAATAATGATAATGGTAAGGTAAATGTAATGAAATGGAGGTGGAGTGAAGGTGAAAATATGGAAATATAAGTGAAAATGTAATAGAAGTGAATGACAATTTCAAGGCCCAACACAACGTGAGGGGTTTGGAGTTCAAGATTGTCAGACACATGTATGTAGGTTGAAGAAAGCCCTCTATGGGTTGAAGCAAGCACCCTGGGCTTGGTATGAGAGGATTGATATCTATCTGATGAAGCTAGGATTTACAAGAAGTGAAGTTGATCCGAACCTTTACTTTGAGGTTGAGAATGATATACCTCTCATCTTGGTACTCTATGTGGATGATCTCTTTGTGACAGGCGCAGACCCTATTATTCATCAATGTAAGAGAGAGTTGGCTTCCGAATTTGAAATGAAGGACCTGGGATTGATGCATTACTTCCTAGGTTTGGAGAATTGGGAAAACCCAGGGGAGATTTTCCTTTCTCAAGGAAAATATGTTGTGAAGCTACTTGAAAGATTTGAGATGGTGGAATGCAAGTCTGTAACTACTATGGTGGAACTTAACTTCAATAATTTATGCGAAAGTGTTGCCGGACCCGGTTTTGGAAATCCTTTTGAGTATCATCAACTCATAGGGGCCCTGATGTTCTTGGTGAACTCCCATCTAGACATATGTCTTGCAGTGAACACATTGAGTCAGTTTATGGTCGAGCCTCATCATATACATTGGATTGCTGCCAATAATCTCTTGAGATATCTCTGGGGTAAAATCACTTATGGATTGAGATACACTGCCGGGAATGTGAGGCTCTGTGGTTACTCTGATGCAGACTAGGTTGGTAGTGGGGTGGATCTCAAAAGCACATCAGGATGTTGCTTCTCTCTAGGTTTTGTTTCAATATCATGGATGAGAAGTAAGTAGAAGTTGGTTTCTTTAAGCACCGCTGACGCTGAATATATTACTGCTAGTTTGGCTTCCTGTTAAGTTGTCTTATTGAGGATGCTCTTTAGTGAGCTGTTTGGACGTGTGCTGGATACCATCGTGATCTTCTGTGACAATCGGAGTGGGATTTGTCTTTCTAATAATCCTGTGTTTCATGGTCGCTCCAAGCATATTGATATCAGGTAACACTTTATTCGGGATATGGTACAGCGGGGAGCAATAAGGCTCCATCATATTGGGACCGATGAGCAGTCGCCGATATTCTTACGAAGCCCCTCGGGAAGGTCAAATTATTAACCTTCCGTGAACAAGTTGGAGTCGTGGAGAGACCCTCTTATGATGGTTCTATATGAGATGGATAGTGAGCTCTGGGAGTTCCGGGGGGCTTGAGGTACTTCTTGGAGCGATGCTTGACCCTAGGGTGACTCGCCCTCGCCTAGTGGTACGCTGTGTATAGGGTGAATGGTTCACCTTCCCCTATGATACCCTATGGTGGCATATGCATAGGCTGAGTGGTTCACCCTCCCCTATGGCATATGAGCAGGTTAAATGGTTTACCTTCTCCTGCCGGCACATCCTACCTGTCCAGTCCGGGACTCATGGGAAGTGTACCTCTCATCTGTCCAATGAGTAGGGAAATGAGGATAGGGACCATAGTACTACCAATGGATGCATCGTGTACTACAATACTCTCTATGCTAGGATGTTGATATTGATTTGGGATCAATGGAAATTGACTATGGGTCAGTTAAGAGTAGTATGTCACACTCTCTGTTGATGGAGACTGAGTTCGGGTCAGTGGGAATGGTATGATACATTCTCGATCATTTATTCTTTCTTCATGATTTTGCAGAGTAGAACAAAGCAGTGTAGTGATAGGGATGGTGCAAATTTTCAGATAGTTTGGCAGGTGATGTTCTCCCTAGTTGAGAGGGAGTGTTAAATTTGGCAACTAGGGCCAAACATCACTTTGGACAGCTCTTATGAGGCAGCTGATATTTTTATTGGATTCCTCTTTCCAAGAGGTGTAGGATTGATCTAAAGATCATCCCATTCTAACATGTACAAATGAAGTTATGAATTTATTTTGATTATGGAGAAATTGTCAAGATCGGCCAGCCATCAAATTAGCCTCTTCCAGCCTTCAATGTTGCATATAAATACAAGGTGGCTCCTCATTTTGGCATTTCATCTCATTCATCTTCCTCTCTCTCACCTTGATTGGGTATAGATTTCTGGGCCTCTCTCTCTCCACACATGCAAAAGGAAGACTGTCTTTTCTAGTCGCTGTGTTGACCAGATTTGACAGAAATTTCAGGAGGCTGACTTTGAGCAGCGTTGACCTTGTTTGACTTCAGTTTTGTGAGGAAGACTTCTATTTCAGCAGGCCACTGTTATGGGCACGAAAAGTGAGGCAGTTTGATGCCTACATTGACCAACGTTGACTGCCCTAATTCAGGTTGTTGTGTTGACTTTTGTTGACTAGTTATTTTCAAACTGTTTTGGGCTGCATTATCTTGTTGTTGGAGGCCGAGTTGTCCAAGGTTGACTGAGCTGTTTTGGAGGTCAATTTCAACACTATTGACCAACATTGACTTTCTGGTTAGGGTTATTTTTTCTCTGTTGTTTTGACTGATTAGTTTGGGAAAATGAATATTGTAAATTGTACTCTCTCTCTGTGTTGAATTTTTGAAGAATTATAAGATTTGATCAAGGGTTTCCCCACATTGGGGTTTGTCCTTGGCTGGTGCCATATCTTGTGTCCTCTTGTATTGGCTTGTCTTCTACTGTTATTGTTTGTGTTCTATATGCATTTTACTATCATGTTGATGTGATTGCTATACTAGATATGATATTGGGCTAATAAAGAAAATTGAAGTAAAATTGCTCTAAGCATAGAACATACCATTGTTATCCTAAAATTAACAAGAGTCTACAAGGGAGAGAAGAACACCCAAAAGGTATGAAGATTATGCCACATCTATTACATTTATTATTGAATATGGGGAATCTTGTTATCAAGAAGCAGTGGATGATGCAAATAGCGAAAAGGACTATGGACGAAGAAATGGATTCCTTAGCCAAGAACAAAACCTGGGATTTTGTAGAACTTCCTGAAGGGAGAAGTGTTGTCAGATGCAAATGGGTCTTCAAATTGTAGTGAAATGTTGATGGAAGTATCAAAAATTATAAGGCGAGGCTGGTAGCAAAAGGGTATTCTCAAGTTGAAGGTATTGACTTTCATGATATTTTTTCACCAGTTGTAAAACTTGTTTCTATTCGAATCGTGTTAGCACTAACTACATTACTTGATGATGAGTTAGAACAGTTAGATGTTAAAACAACTTTTCTTCATTGAGATTTGGATGAAGATATTTATATGGAACAACCGGAAGGTTTTGTATAAGGTTGCAAAAAAAGATTAGTTTGCAAGCTCAAGAAATCATTGTATGGCTTGAGGTAGTCTCCCAAGCAATGGTACAAGAAGTTTGACTCCTTTATGGTGAGCCATAACTATACTAGAAGTGAGTATGATCATTGTGTGTACTTTAAAAGTTTCAATGGCATATTCATTATCTTGGTCTTGTATGTTGACGATATGCTTATTGCAAGCAAAAGCATGGAAGAGATCAACAGATTAAAGGCTCAGCTTTCTAGGACGTTTGATATGAAGGATCTTAGAGTGGAAAAACATATCTTGGGCATGGAGATACACAGAGACAGAAAAAATGGAAAGCTCTAGTTATCACAGCAGAAGTACTTGAAAATTTCGGTATGAACAATGTGAAATCTGTTAATGTTCCATTAGCTTCCCATTTTAAGCTTTTTTTTTTCGGTTTTGAGGCCTAGAACTGATGAAGAAAAGAATTATATGTTTTGTGTACCATATGCAAATGCAGTAGGCAACTTAATGTATGTGATGGTATCTACAAAACCTAACATTTCACATGCAGTTGGAGTTGTTAGCAGGTTCATGGCAAATCTAGGAAAAGAAAATTGGCGAGCAGTGAAATGGATGCTTCAATATTTGATAGGCACAAGTGACCATTGTATCATATTTAATGGTAGTGAAGGTTCAGTTTGCAAATATGTGGATGCTGATTACGCAGGTGATTTGGACAAGAGGATATCTACTACAGGATATGTCTTTAAACTTGCACGTGGAGCAATTCGCTGGATGTCGAAGCTTCAAGAAGAAATTGCTTTGTCTACTGCTGAAGCAAATTATATAGCTGCTTCAGATGTCTATAAAGAAGCAATCTAGTTGAAAGGTCTACTTATTGAGATTGGAAGGACATAGGAGAAAGTGAATGTGTTATGTGACAATCAAAGTGTTATTCATTTGGCCACAAATCTAGCTTATCACAATAAGACTAAGCACATCGATGTAAGGTACCATTTTGTGAGACGTGTGATCGATGGCAACAAAGTAGCTCTCAAGAAGGTCCATACATATGAGAATCGTGCATAAACATTCACAAAGTCAGTTTCAATAGAGAAACTGCGATGGTGTTTGGCTTCTCTTGGCTTGCAGAAGAGATGATGAATGGGCTTGGGCAAGGGATTAGGAAAATTGTTGTCAAGGTGGAGATTGTTAAAAATATGACAACAATTAATGTAAAAGATATAATTATTTGGGCAAATCTGGTTTACCGTTCAGTGAGTTTTATAACGAAAGAAAGTTTGTAACGAAATAGCTCATATTAATTGGTGATTGTTCGAGAGGCTGATTGTAACTTGTAGAATCATTTTTAAGTAATAAGAGTTCCAATCCCTTGCCATGTGGAGGTTTCCTTGACACACTATAAAGAATTTACCACATAATTCTTTGTGTTAACGTGTGTGATTTCAGTTTCTTATTTTATGCATTTCTTTCTTGATTGAGTGTTAATGACTCCAAGACCAACACTATCTTGGTTTCCACCTCAAGCCAAACTATCATTTAGTGGAGGATTGGATGTGGCTTCTCAAGCGTATTAGCAATTGGTGCTACAATTGGTTGTTTATTGGTGAGCAGATGACACTGATGAAATCGCTCCTCGAAAGTATTATTGCTTACTTGCTCTGGTTGTCTAAGGTTGCCAAAAATGATCTAAGGAAGATCAGACAATTTATGTTTAATTTTCTGTGGGTGGGCCAGAAACAAAAGAGTGACATTAATTTGGTTAAATGAGAGACTCGTTTGCAGCCAAAAGGAAGGGGGGGTTGGGGCTTCAAGAACCTTCAATAGTTTGGTTTAGCCTTTACCATGAAAAGCCTTTGGAGGGTGTTAACGGGTTTTGGCATATGAAGTAAAATTGTGGTTGATAAATATTTGAAAAATCATTTACTTACTGATTGGCTTTGGTCAATCTGGCCCACAAGTAATGTTGTTGGATCCAACATTTGGAGGGGTTTGATTTATGCACTCTCGTGGATCACAAAGTGGATGGCTTGGAAGGTTAGTCGTGGAGACAATGTTTGCATTGGATCTGACCCTTTTATTGGGGGAGAGTCCTTTTCTAAACGGTCTTCAAATCTAATTGCACAACTAGGTGCTCGGGGTATTTACAGGCTCGGACATGCCTTCTTGCCTGGATATTTTTACTGACTAAATGGTAAGTGTTAGAAAATTATATATTACAGAGCAATGGAACACATAGAATATTGCATAAATATAAACACAGAAAATGCATAAAACTAGAGAGACACAGATATACGTGGTTCACCCAGTTCGGGCTATGTCCACCCCGAACAACCAGTCCTTCCTTTCTATTATCCAACAAAATGAAGAGACACAACCTACAACAGATCTGCTGTAATATCCT
>APFE031583399.1:312801-324869 GCA_000404065.3 Pinus taeda | reverse complement strand
TGGGCGGTAATGTTGATACCTAATCATCAGGATTGGGTGAATATAATGAAAATAAATAATAAGTAATATGAACAGTCATCGGGAGATGAAGTGAATAGTCTCTCCCTCATGTATATAATAAAGACTAACCTGAAGGAATATGATATATGAATCAATTTTGCTTTAAGGAGTTACTGCCTAGCCTGACAAACACCACTCGCTCATCAGTAGTAACTACGCTCTGGGTATCAAGTGGCCTCAGTCTTGCACAATTAATCATCACTTCCGATTATCTCTTTTCGCATTCCTTTCTTGCAAGCAAAATAGTGTATTCAAATGTTTCACAATGTGATCAACAGGTCGATTGCCAAGTCACTGCTTCCAAAAAGCGTCGTTATGAAGTAGATTTAGCTAACATGCAGGAATATAATGATCTTCAAGAAAAAGTATGGCGACATGTGGATCGTACGATGAAATTTGCTAGTAAAGATAGCCAAACATTTGCAGAACAATTGCGCAAGAAACGAATGAAATATTTGTGTAGACAACTGAAATCTCTGTTGCCTACTTCTCCTGCCAAGGTAATTACACCATTACACAACTTCCAGGACCCATTCTATCCGTCAAGGTATTAGATTGTATGTGTAAAAATGTTAGATAGTAAATTTGGCTACATTATTTTATGTTTCTTGATGTTGATCCAGCTTGACAGATGCAAATTATTTAAGGAAACCATCAATTACATTAGAAAGCTCAAGGAGAATATGCATCAAATGAAGAGAAAGAAAGACCGTTTGCTAGAAATCAAATCTGGAAAAATAGCAAATGAAAACATGGAGATTAAAGTTGTCGTGGAGTTTTATGGGAGGGAAGCAATTATTAACATCACTAGCCAAAGAGGGCCAAGATGTAAGTGGAGGATCCTAGAGGAACTTGAAAATCATGGTGTAGATGTAGAGACCTCACAGCTTTTTATAGGAGAATTATTCGTGCTTGTATCTTTCCATTGCAAGTTCAGAGACCACATTTCCCAAAATGCTTCTCAGATGCAGACTTCTCTGGAATGTAAACTTAAATCACCTTATTTACATGTTATAATACGTCATTAAAAATTATATTCGTAGCGTTGGGGATTGGTTTGTTTTGATACTCAACCCTTGTATGACTTGTTGCAAATTACTTTCATTTAACATCTGGTTTCTATAATGTCATTTGTATAACTTAATTCTGAGAATTTTTATAACTTCCTTCTGAATATGATGAGCAATGGTTTTCATGCAAACCTTGTTGATAGACACCATAATTACTCAACATTTATGAAGTGCCTGCTTGTTTTTATATGGAAATAGATAATTCCTTTTAAAACCAGGGAATTGGCAAGGCTGGCCTGAAGTGCGTAGCTACAAAAGGCTATAACAAGGCTTTCCTAGCTGCTTGATCGGGCGCAGCCTGGGGTTTCCCACCCAAGCCCATATTAGTAGTCTCCAATACAAAACATTGGCTTTCTTATTCCACGAGGGAAAAAACAATTTAAACAAATACTATTTAATTGAAGGGGGATTGGTTTGAGTTGCACTAATTATACCAGTTAGGCAATATCTAACTTTGAATTCTATTGAGAATATTTTACTATTTATTATTTGATTTGTATGTTATTAATTATAATCAATGTTAATTAGATATATATTTTTAAATTTAATTTGAATAGTTTTTTATCGCTGTAACTGCTACTTTATTTACATAATCAATATATTATTGAAAGATTTTAATTTGATTATATTTTTTTTTTGATAAGGTAAGAGTACGACCTTCTATTAAACTTAGCCAAATATACATAATTTACAAGGAGCCACATACCCGCTCTGCGAGCATTCAACAGTCAGCCAGGCAGGCCAAGCCAAACCAATCACCCAAAACTACGAGAAACCTAAACTGGAAATCCGGGGAGAACCCCCAAATAGAGCACAAGGTCATCTAGCAGTGCTGCTGTGTATCAAATGAGACTAGAAAACCTTGGAGGGCAAGCCCATAACTTGTCGTGGGTTTACAAGAGGTCCCACCACAGGCCAACCTGACAACTTACAAATGGACCCGACAGAAGTTAAAAGCATAACACTCTAAACATATTTCAAGTCCGATCAAAACACACAAATGCTCACCACCGTTGATGCACAGACGAAGATCTAATGGTCAACGTGGATATCGGAAGGGAAAGAAGTGCGTGGGTTAACCACCCGATGGGGGCAGTTTTCTCTCATCGCGCTTTGCCACGCGTCGCTCAAAGAGTGGAATCGGAGCCAAACATAGAAAAACTAGAAACCATTTGGACCCCGCCCAAAATACCAATTGTAGCATTGGACCGGTTGACTCGCAGAAAAACCAAACACATCCGTTCGCCACGTGTTGTCCCTTAATTCCATTTAGCGGGCAGTACTTGAGCGAATCTCGTTCACCTAGATTCTCTGTCTACCACCACCTAAGCCAAATGACGAGGGCTACCCCATCTTGTGGAGCTGTCCGAGTCAAACCTTTCAGCATTCCAGCAAAGGGAATCTGAACTTTGGAAAAAACTGAACCAAAGCAGGTTAGATTGTGTGGAGTTCGCCAGCCTCCCGCTATTCTTCAGGGTCCCTTTGATCCAACCTATTAGTCCATTGTTCCATATCCTAGGTAGCATGACAGAGACAATCCTCCTGCAATTTACCTGGGGGAAGTGAATCCTAGGCATACCTAGAATCCCTGTCCCTATTTGTGACTCCTTCATTCCCCAAACGATTCGCTAACATGTTAGCCTTCCTTTTCACATGAGAAAGTCTGACAGTTTTAAGGGTTCGCAGGTGAGAATAGATACAGTAAAAAACCTGCAAGAGCTTCCAGTGCTTCAACACTTTATTTGGAGAGGTTCCATTATTAATTTTCTTAGCAGCTCTAATAATTAATTTCGAGTTTGCTTCAATTATAACATTGTGTAAAATTGAATTCACCGGGATTTCCAAGCATTGCTCTAATGCCATGAGCTCAGCCATGTTGTTTGTGGCCTTCCCCAAGTGGCCATGGAAGATTATATGTATTTGTCCCTGGTCATCTCTTATGGCACCCCCAAAGCCGGCTAAACCTCGCTTGCCCTTAGCTGCTCTATCAATGTTAACCTTTAAGAAACCATAAGGAGGAGGCTTCCAAATGGTAGCACACTTGTTTATAAGGCTCACTGCCTTCATTATTCCCAGAGGATTGATAGACTAGAGACCTAAGTGAAGTAAAATTGTCTCCTCATGGGGAAGGGGAGGATCTTTAGGAAGGGTCCTCACCAAGCTTCTTACTGTGTCTTTGAGTTGCCTCAAAATTTTCTCAATTATATGTTGGGGGTTGTTTGATTTGTTTTTGAAGATTCGACTGTTGCGTTCTTTCCACACATTCCAGATGATAAAACCTGGATCTAGAATCCAGGCTTTATTGACTATCTCATTCCCTGAGAAGTTCTTCCTCTAGTTCTTTAAAGTGTTGGATATGCTGATACTATCCCTATCAGTTTGTATAAAAATAGCAGCCACCCAGTCCCTCACCTTCGAAGTGAAAGGGTAGAGGCTGAGAAGGTGTTCAATCTTGTGCTCATGAGCGCCACAAAGGTAACACCTGGAAGGACCAATGAAGCCTTTCTTGAGGAGATTATCCCAAGTTAATATCTTCCTTTGATGCACTAGCTAGATGAAAAGCTTTATCTTCATCCAATACGGACTTTGCCAAAGTTTCTTCCAGATCTGATCAAGATTCACAATGTTAAATCCTGTGACTTCTTGTTTGGCCTCTTTTAGGTTAAAGTTGCCTTTAGTGTTCTTAACCCATCTTAATTGATCCGTTGAGGAAGAGACAAGAATCCTTCTATGCTCTAGCTCCTGTGTGAGGGCTTCTGCCTTGGTCTTCAGTTGGTTTTCATCACTGTATCCAAATCCTTCCACTCCCTCCATTTTCCATTATTCCTTTCCTAATCCTAGAATTCTTTTACCAGAACCATACCTTTGTTGTTTGTGTCACTTTTGAGATATGCAAATTCATCCCTATAAAGGTTGGGTTCTTGTTGCTAGTTGTCTTCCCAAAATCGAGCAAGATCCCTTGCTCTAATTTCCCAAAAACAATGGTGCTGAACAATGTTTTTATTATCCTAGGCAAGGTTCCAAATATGGGAGCCCTTGATTTGCCCTGACATTCTAATGTGATCCTTTTCCTGCCAATGTTTTGGCATATTTTTGTTTCCAAAGCTTAGCCCAGGGGGCATTCGGTTCCTTAATCCATCTCCACCAAAGCTTGGCTCCCGAGACTCTATTGAGGGTCTTAGGATCATGAAGCCCCAATCCACCATGGCTCTTGGGCTTGCAAAGCTTGTCCTAGGCTACTAAAGCCCACTTCTTTCTCTCTTCCCCTCTGCCCCACATAAAGTCCCTTTATACGCTTCTTATTTGCTGCTTAATACCTTAAGGAGCCAGAAGAGCTGAAAACATAAAAATGGGAATGGCCTACAAGACCACCTGTGTGAGCACAAGTTTCCCTGCCAGATTTAGTGATCTATATGTCCATTTTTTGATATTGTCTTGAAGTTTATTTAAAATTGGTTCCCACACTTTCTTGCTTAGCGGGTTTTCAGTAAGGGTAATGCCAAGATATTTGGAAGGTAGCTGTTCTCTTTGAAATCCAAGGATTCTGGTAATATTTCTCTCAATAGCAATATTAGTGTTAAAGAAAAAAAATTTGGACTTGTGAAGGCTTACCTCAATGCCTACTGCCATAGCAAAGTCATTTAAGATGCTTTTGATTGCTCTTGCCTCCCTGACTGTAGGCATGCCCTTCAACATTGTGCCATTGACAAATTGTTCATGAGTGTTTGCCTCTCCATCTGCGGTGAGTTTGATACCCTGAATTATTCCTTCAACATTTTCCATTTTAATCACTCTACTTATCCCTTCCATCATGAGGATGAAGAGGAACGCTGAAAGCGGGTCTCCTTGTCTGAGCCCTCAGGAGGGAGTAAAGGTCCTTGATGGAGCTCCATTAAGTAGTATGGAAAAACTAGTTGAGGTAACTAAAGCCATGACCCATCTTATCCAATTTTGATCAAAACCGTAGGCTTTTAGAATTTCTCTTAAGTAAGCCCAACTCAATTTGTCATAGGCTTTCGCGAGGTCCAACTGAATGATCATACCATCTTGTTTGTTGTTTTTGAGAGAGTGTACTACCTCATGAGCTTGGATGATATTGTTGAGGATTTGTTTTCCCTCCACATAGCCTGTTTGCTCCTCCGATATGAGAGAGGGTAGAAGTGGTTTGATTCGATTAGCTATAAATTTGGAGATAATTTTATACACCACATTACATAAGGCTATGGGCCAAAACCCATTCGGAGTCATGGCATTTTCCTGCTTTGGAATCAGAGCTATGAATGATGCATTCAGAGCCTTCAAAACTTTTTTGGATCTTTTTGAGTCTTCCACAACCTCGAGGATGTCATGTTTAATAGTTTCCCAACAGGCTTTGAAGAAGTCTACATTGAATCCATCCGGGCGTGGTGCTTTTCCACTCTGCATTTCATTTATCACTTCACTGACCTCCTCTTCCGATACTAGTTTGTTGAGATTGTGGTCATCATCTCTGGTAACCAGTTGAGGGATGTACCGAGTGAAATAATCAATGAACCTAGATCTATCCTCCAGTGGCTCCTTTGCAATTTTGCAGAAGTGTTGCACAAGGACCGATTCCATATCATTATGAGAAACAAGCTCAATGCCTTGAGAATCTTTGATTTTTGTGATTATGTTGTGTGCCCTGTGAGCCATAGTGGTTTTGTGGAAGAATTTTGTGTTTCTTTCTCCCTCTTTGATCCATTTTATCCTTGATTTCTGCCTCCAGAAAATTTCTTCTTGTAAGTAGCAATCCTCCCATTCTTCCTGCAGAGAGTTAGTTAATTTTTGCTGCTCTTCAGTGAAGTCATCTGTGATGTTGATCAGATTGATCTCCTAGAGATTCAGTTTAGTTTCTCTTTTGGCTTTGAAGATATCTCCAAATTCATTTTTGTTCCAAACTTTAAGACAATATTTGATATGCTTAAGTTTCTACTGGAGCATATACATTTTTGTACCCTGAATATTCAACTCCTCTCTCCACCATTTATCAACGTAATTAGTGAAATTAGGGTGTGAGAGCCAGGCATTTTCAGACCTAAAAGGTCTGTTTCTTAGAATGCCCATAAAGGTAGCTTCCAGCTATATAGGCCAATGATATGATCCTCTAAAGGGAAGAATGAAGACTATCATGGCAAGTCCTGAGAGAAAGAGGTCCTTTGAAATCATGAACCTATTGAGTTTGGAAGTAACTTGATGAGCCCCTCCTCTTTTGTTGTTCCAAGTGAAGGTTCCATTAATTGTTTTAGTGTCCACTAGCCTCATGTTCATAATGAAGTTCTGGAAGGCCATGGAGTCGCTGCCTAGCTATCTAGTACCTACTTTTTTTTTCTTTTTCGAAAGAGATCTTATCATATTGAAATCTCCTACAATGATCTAGGGCAAGATGGGATCTCTCGCTCTTAGTTCCTCTAGGGAAGTGAGAAGCTTGAGTTTAACTGCTTGCTTTTGAGGTCCATAAACATTTGTAATCATGTATATCTCCTTGTCCCCTATAGGTTGACATATCAGGAAGAGATAATTCTTGGATGCTTCAGCATCTAAAATTCCAAATTTTTGTGGGTCCCACAAGGTGAGAATCCCCCCCCCCACCGTGTGATTTTCCTTAACTTCTAAATACTCATATTTAAATAACCACTTATTATGAATATCTCTTATCTTTTCCATCGAACATTTTGTCTCGTGAATGAAAACCATGTCTGGTTTTTCTTCTTTCATTTTGTTACTAAGATTTCTTTGTTTCATCCTATTCCTTATTCCTCTAATGTTCCAGGTTGTGAACTTCATTAAGAAAGGTTAGTAAAGGAATAACTGGTAAGATCTTTCATCTTACCTGAGTTGATCAACAGTTTTCCACATTCCTTCAGCAGTTCATTTTGTCTCTTTCTTCCTCATTTCGTACCCGAGTTCTATGGATATTGTTCTTGAGAATTATCCATCATCTTGACCCCGCTTGGCTCCTGGCTTTCATGATTTATTTTGACTCTAGCTCCCTTCGCTTGTGACCTCCAAAGAAAGAGCTTTTGTACTCTATCATAGTCCTCTTTTGGTAGGGAGTCCACCCCTATGTTTTTTCCTTGTTCTAGAAATTTTTCTAGATCCAGATTTTCCCCATCTAGGATCTCCTATAACTCATGGTCCTCTATTCCTGCTTCACTTGGAGTCATTTTCTAGTCCCTACTAATCTCCATCAGGCTTGGTAGATCATCCTTTTCCTGGTTGTCTACTGTGATATCCTCCATGTCAGCTAACTTATCCTGTTCCTTTGTTGCATTCTCCATGTCCTGGACTGTCTCCTTATTCCCCTCTTCTTCCTCCAGGACCTTGAAGCTGTTTTTTCTTGTCTGTATGTCCTCATTTGCCTTCTTTTATGGACGCTTACCCCCTTTTCTTGTACTTCTAACTTTGGTGAAACCCTCATGATCTCTCTCCACAGTGGTTTTCTGGTTATCTTCCCTATTGATTGTGGGTCAGTCTCTATATAGATGCCCATGTTCATGGAATTTGCAGCATCTAAATGGTATGTGCTCATAGTCCACTGTCTGCACCCATTCTTCATCACATACTTCGAAAATGATCACTTCTGGAAGGGCTCTAGATAGATCCATTTCCACACATATTCAGGCAAAGGAGGTATATCTTCCATTCAAAGTTGCCTATGAGATCTTTAGAAAATGTCCCAGCTTGTTGCTTATGGTTTTCAAAGATTTTGGTAGCCAATAATCCAGAGGAAGGGAATATAGTCTGATCTAAACCAGTACTGATTCGAATGTTTCACGTTTTGGGACAAAGTTCATCATCCATGGCAGCATGTAGAGCCCTGCTACAACATAGAAATAGGGCTGCCCTTCAAACACTCTATCTTTGTCCTCTAGGCTTATGAACACTACTGTGAAAAAACCCTTAGAACCTAGATGTAAATGTATTTCTCCCTTTGGCTTCCAATGGATCCTTATCTAGACATGTAATGCCCTCTCTATCGGCCATAACCCCATGAACTTGCATATGATTGCATGCTCCGTCATATGATCTCTATGAGCTTGTATCGTTGAGTAGCTCAATACAACCTATGGAATAATGCCTGACTTGGGCTTGCAGACTCCAGTGGTCTTACTGGAAGCCGATCTTTCATTATTGCCTCCATTCCCCTTTTCTTTTCTCATTTCCTGTTGATCCCTTCCTTATCCTGATCTTCGCTTCTTCTAGATGTCCCCTGACTTCGAGTTTCTGAGATCTTGTCTAATGGTTTTTTGAAATGTTTCTTTCTCGCGTCTTGACTCCCTCCTGAGACTGCTCAACTGTAGGAGGGAGCAACACTCCCCCCTATGCTCCCCACCATGGTACCCTGAATCCAAAACCCTGTCTTCAACTCCAACCCTAGCTTCTCCTTATTAGATCTTGTTTTCCTAACCCCTAATTTGATTATAAATTTAAATTGTTAAAGAAATTTAATTATAAAATTAATAACCACCTCAACTAAAAAATTAACAGTTAACTTTGTGGCCAAATGTGTCTTATTATTGCTCAGGTATATGTTAGATTGGTCCTGTTATTGATAAGGTTGACTCGTTTATATGTACAATAAATTTGGTTCTTATTTCACAACTTTTGGGGGTGCAATTTTGGAATATTTTAATCGACTGTGTTGAGAATCCAATTTCTAAAGATGTGACAATGATTGCTTATAAGTCAATTCACTCGATCTTATTGACTTTGAACCTTCATTTTTCAATATTTTTTTGTAGGTTTTAACCTTGTATAGAAATTACCTGCATACGAATTCTAAAACATGGAAAATAAACAATGCGAGAACATAACACATAAAACACATATACAGAGATTTCCTCTGGATCCCAAAACTGGGACTACCAGCTTGATTTTTCATTATGTTCCTTTCAATGTTACAATACATATTTATACATGCCGAAGCATCCAATATCATGGACTGAAAACCATCGTGTCCAAAAAACATGTGTGAAAATCATGCATAAAACCATAGGTGGGACCGCCCAACCTAACATAGGGTCCAAGACCAAAATTTGATGGGGCAAGTGGGGTTACGGGTGCACCTCAAACCCCCTGTGAACTACGTGGAAAGAATATAACACAACCCAACATATTTTATATTTAGGACTGCATATGATTAAAACCATAATTTAATGTTTTATTATGTTTCACTTTTGAATGACCATTCTTTATTTCATATATTAGTAAAGCAAGGTCATGGATTTTTTCTTATCATAATTTTATTTCAGTTATGCATTTTATCTTTATCACTTCTAGAAATCTAATTCATTAAAGGGCAGGATTACGTGGGGAACAAATGATTATCATTACTTTAATCGTTAACATGCATCACTAACAACATAAATTGAAGAAGGTTTTTGTCGTTAATTTTTATTTTTTAATATTTGATTCATTTTATATATATTTTTAAATAGTTTGTAAGTTTATAGAGACGATGAAACTTGGACCCTTGAAAATAGCGACATGTTAGTCTCGAGAGACAAAGAAAGTCGTAGTCTAACTAGACGGAGGAATTACCTGGAAATTTATAGAAATTCTGGCCATATTTAGAGAAAATCTGGCAAGGATTTTTGTAAATCCAAGTTATAGTTGTTAAACTTCAAAATTTTAGGTGTCCTAGACATTTTTGATGGTGCTGAATCCATATCCACCATCAAAAACACGATTCAAACAATATCTCTACAAGTTTTTTTGAATCTTTTTTACCCAGATTCCGATCACTTTTGACCATCCGGGAATTCCTCTGCCTCATTAGATGACTCCACAAAGAAATGGTTGCCTGTAACGGAGACCTAGAATGTTACATGATGATGTAGAATGTTACACGATGAGAATGTTATACTTAGAGCCAAATTTATTTATAACATAGAAACCTTGAATTGCATGAAGCCTAGTGGGACCTTTAAATTAGGCTGAGGTAGTAGTAGGTGCCATGTAGGTTAGGTAAGGCTAAGTGGAAGCCACGTGGGATTTTCAGACAACATGGATATGTGATGTGGCAAAGTTTTTGATGTGGCACACTTATAATGTGAAATATGGTAGGTATAATAGTCCCTTTGGAGGGCCAAGAGGCTAGCTTTTGGGTGACACGTGACATCACTAGGAGATAACACGTGGTAGGGTGATATCACCATCATGTCAGAGTGACATTAGTGAGAGACAAGGGATGTGAGCGATGTGGAGGATTATGTTGATGTAACACCTAGGTGATACATGGCAGTGGTTTTGGGGTGCCACTTGGCTTGGGGGCACCACACAATGTTGATGTGGATTACGCTGATGTAGAACCTAGCTCACACATTGTAGTAGTTTTTTGGTTCCACCTAGCGTGGGGGCACCACACAATGATGACGTGGCTAGGAGTCAAGTCATCACGGGGCTCAGGTGCCCGAAGATGTTTTACAATGTCTTTCATGGGCAGGTGTGATATTGACAGAAGCAATGGTAGATGCAAGCTACATGACATGAACATCCCCATCATTTGACATGAATATCCATGCCGCACAAAAGATTATTGGAACATAATGTTCTTAGAAGCATGGCATGATGGCGCTATGGCGTGGTGATGTAATAAGTACCACATTGGACCACAAGTGAGGTGGCTGTGCCACATGGGTACTGTGTGGCCATATCATGCGGATGTGGCATGAGTTAATTAGCTAAATTCAAATGCACACAACTTTCAATGTAGATATGAGATTGAGTTAAAATTTATATCATCGAAAAACTCTTGACGAGTTGGATATGACGGTATTATCCAAAGGGAGTTCTGCAAGCTTTGGTTGAGAGGAAATTTTTGTAATCTCATTTCCATAAGGCGACCTTAGAGGTTGGGTTGATTGAAATTATCACCTCCTATTTAACCTGGATTAATCTAAGAGGGTGGGAAAGAGTGTTAGATATTCACCTTGATGCACCTTGATTCCACATGCTATTTAGTTACCTATGCGCTATGGAATTGTTGACCATTGATGATTTCTAAGTGAAGAAAATGTGTGTGTGAGCCATTGTTGATAGAAGGACATTTAAAAAGAAAATTGCATAGTGAGGACTAAGTTGAAGGAGAGAGCTATTCACATTGTATAGATAATTGCAATCAATATATATATCTATATATATATCACACACACTTCCCTCATTGGAATCACTAGAATGGAAGTGTTGAGAATGTGTTAGACATCAAACATTTGCCATTAAATAGTCCTCAACCTATATTTAGAGGAATTGAGAATTCGGTTAGGGGAAATAAACATTAATTCAAGCTCCCAAGTACTGGAACCATTAATAGTAGGCCATAAATCCTTTAACACAAATTTTAGTGTTGAGACTAAACAATCAAGTGGTTAGATATTGTGGAAATATGATTTGGTTGACTTCTCTTTGTGTGTGCATTCATATCGTCATTAAAGTCCATAATCAAGGACATCACTTATAGTTGTTTTTTTATATTTGCATTGGCAATCACTCAATCCTATATCTCTGGAATAGCTGAGTTTGTGCTTAGAATCTTGTTTATTATTATCTTTGTTAGTTAGTTATTGTGTATAAGCACCAGTGAAAACAAAGGCCTTGTAGTCATTCCATGAACATAGATCTTTGTTCAAAACTTGGAATAGAAATTAGTCTTTACTCTCCATAAAGGATTTTTGTTAGTGAAGCAAGTGGGCTATAAGTTCTTTGTCTAGGGATTATTTTTGGAAACATGGATGCAAATATGTGTTTGAGAACGAGATTAGTTTTCTTTTGTATTTTGTCAATTATAGTCTAAGAAAGAATTAAAAGTTTTTTATTGATCAAAAATACCAAAATGTAAGTTTTTTTGTTAGCTTTTCTTTAAATAAAGATATATGAAATTTTGTTAGTTTTTCTTTAAATAAAGATGTAAATACCATT
>APFE031583399.1:296522-311938 GCA_000404065.3 Pinus taeda | reverse complement strand
AAAATCCACACAATGTTACAAATTCGGATTATATATATATATATATTTAAAAAAACCACAATGTCGCAAATCGCAGACTATTGAAAGATGGTGGAACTTTGACTCCAAAATTATTCAAACAAACAACCCAACCACCCACGGCAACCCAAAAGATTTCTACATTATTTTAATGGTTAGTGCCGCAAAAACAAAACTTAGTTGCAGGTTACTCACAGGCACACTCATGTTGTGCAACTTATAGATCACATGCTTCTACTCATATCGCCTGTGGAGCCCTTACAGTGGAAGGCACCTACTCCGTGTCACGCAAACAAAAATGTGCGATCCCTTATTCGTGTATTATTATATATCACATGTTTCACCTGTCATGTGGAGGAATTATTTCCAGTGTCAAAAGTGGCTGGAATTCGGATAAATTTTTGAGGAATTATTTCCAGTGTCAAAAGTGGCTGGAATTTGGATAATTTTTTTTTTTTATACATCTAAGTGAAACTATTTATGTGTGACTTAAACATCACTTTAAATGTTGATCGTTTATCTAAAGAAATTGTTTTAATGTATGAAGAGAGTCAAATACAACTAGAGTTATTTAAAAAAGTTGTATTAATATATGAAGGGAGTCAAATGCAACAAGAGATCAAAAGAAGAATTTAGATTGCATTTTCAAGTTGTATTAATATATGAAGGGAGTCAAATGCAACAAGAGATCAAAAGAAGAATTTAGATTGCATTTTCAAAAATATTTTCATATTGATATAAGAAGTGAGAAAATCACAAATGTGTTTTTTAGATTTTTTTTTGAAGTTGTTGCAATAGTATTGGAGTTTTAGTACTAAGGTTCTAAAGAGATCTTGCTAAAAGTTCCCCATTATAACTTAAGAATATTTTATTTAAATAGTCACAAATAAATAAGATGTTTTTCTTTATATTAAGTAGATTATCCTGGTTAATATTAAATATAAAAGTGATTTATATATAAAGTAAGTTCACATTAAAATATCATCATATATATTATATATATAATATATATATAATATATATTATATAATATATACTAAATATATATATTATATCGCCAAAAAAATCATAAAAAAAAATGTGACTACTAAAATCTTCAAAACTTGAGCAAACTTGTAAATTATTTCAAAAGTTATACGTTAATTAAAAGCCAAACATGAGTTTGACACACTTATTAAAAATGAAATTTTCATAAATATTGAAATTTGATGTATGTACTATTATTACAATTAGTAGCATATAGAATATTTTTTTATTTATAAAATAATCTTTATTTTTGACAAATTCCATTTATAACCACATAAAATAAGTCATTCCATTTATATGAGCCAATAAGAAAATAAAATTTAAATTTCAAATATTTTTGTTTTTCAAAATATTCAATTTAATAGTTATTTTTTTCAAAACTTTAATCGACTTTATAAAATCTTAATTTTTTACAACTAATTGAAGTCAAAACATTTTGACTATAAAATTTAACAATATAACCTTAATAATAATAACATGTTGTCAAATATTATATATGTTATTCATATCTTAATTTTAATAATAATAATATAATAATAAATTGATTTCTATCATTTTTAAAATTTGATAATGTAAAAAATATATAAATTAAAATAATCTTTAATATAAATCATAAATTAAAATGTATTAACACTTATCAAATATTAATTTATATGGCACAATGAATAAATAATTTTGACCCTAACAAATATCAAATTTTCATATAAAATCCCAATCAAACCATCCATAACCATGGTTTCAAAAACATCATGATGCGTATGACATTTCACATATCCTACTAATCACACTAATAGTACCATGGATTGTGGTTCATCGACGAGGGTTTCACCACCATGAGTTTTTAAAGGCTCCTCGATTCATTATTCTAACCATTAATTCGTTTATCGCAGTGGATTCATTCAAGATCATTATTTGATGTAACAATAACAATAATTTCCTTTCTAAAATACAATAAATAAATATATGATATTTAATAATAAATATATGATGAGGTGGATTTAGGCAAATCCAATATATATGTTTTGAGTAAATTGACAATAATACAGCGTTTCAATTAAAAAAATGTTTAGAGCATTAAAAATTAAGGTTTATTTTGTATATAATAGGGAGGATAATGAAAATATTTGAATGAAAATGGAATAGTAGTGAAAATATTTAATTGTTATATTTTTTAATAGAAAATATTGAATCTCAAATTTTATTATTTGTTAGGGTTGGATATAAATATGTGGAGATTTTATTGGGGAGCAATATCCTATCACATGCATTTATATTGGGTATATATATTGAGGAAAAAATGACATAATATATTGAGCATATAATAGGGAGAAAAGGGCTTTTATATTGAGAGTTCAAAAACATGAAGTCAAAGTTAATGAAAAAAATAAAGGGGTATTAAAAAGTGCTAATGAAAAAATGGATACTTACAATATCTAATGAAAGTAATGATTTTTTAAATTGGGAAGGTGTATTGGGTTTGTATTGGTTGGGGGTTAAATAATGTGATTTTTAGAGGTATTTTCGAATATGTAGTCAAATTAGGGGCATTGTTTAGTATGCCACGAATGCACGTGATATATCATAGGTTCATTGAGTGAAGTCCCCATGGGTATAAAATATTATGTGATTAGTAAAATTTTTGGTGTGTTAGGGTATGGGGGTTTCACCTTGTTAACGAATATCTTATCATATATATTTATAATTGGGGTTTTGAAATTGTGAAAAAATATAATTGATATATCGTAGATATTGTGGGGTAAGTGAGGAATACTAATCCATATTGGATGATCATATTATTTTTCATCTTTCTTGATGCTTTTAGAGCCAAAAAAATTGGAGGAATTGGCTTGTAGGGCCATTTTCACTACCATGTCCCAGTTTGGAGAATTTGGGTTTGAAACCTTCCAAAGGAATCAAATGTCATTCTTTGGGGAAAAACTTTCCTTCATGAGTGGGGGACCCTAATATTTTATTATATACTTAGATACATTTCTAACCGTGTAAGAATTGTGTCAACCAAAGTTCGTATGAAAAAAATATTTCTCCCACTAGTTGATCTACCATGTTGACCACCATGGTCTGAGTGGATGCCACATCAACATATTATTCATGCACATCGAGTTAGCCACATGTGGACATAGAAGAAGACTCTAGAAGGTTCAAATGCATAACTCTAGTGGAGGGTTGAGGGAGTCAAACCTTAACTCTAGTTGGACATTAGGTTGTGTCAAATACTTGGCCACTAGGAGGAGTAAGGGTTCCATTATACACTATTGTATTTTGTTCCATAATTGAGCATTAAAATTAAGGGTGAGAAGTTAGATAGAAAAATAGATGGGATTAAGATTTTGTGGTAGCCATACAAGCCAAAAGTCTTAGGTAACTCCATAAAGAATGCCTCTTTCTTTGTATAAACACATTTTTCGATACGAGAGGAAATATAGCACATAAACCTTGTCTTCTAGCTAGATTTTCTCCCATAAGGGTTTCCCAAGGAAAATATTTGTGTCTATTATAGATGATTTATGTATTTATTTTTGTTTGATATTATTTGCGTTTAAACTAATTTAATTAATTAAGAAGAAAATTAGCTAACTAGAGAATCTAAAATCTAAGGAAGAATCAATAGTAACGATTTTAGTAATTCCATCATATTTTTTATTATGAGTTTTTCCAATGGAATATCCATGTCAATGTATATATCATGTACTATGGGGTTTGTAACTATTGGGGGTATAAAAAAGGGTATGTAATAAAAAACATGTTCTCTGAACGGAATGATGTATTGGGAGAAAGTTTTCAAAAATGGATTTTACGAGGTATTTATCAATATCTACTGAAATTAAGGGTATTATTTAATATTCCACAAATGTGGGTGCTATTTTACTATTTTCATATATATTTCAGTTGTTTTAAAAGATGCTTCCTATAAACTCTTTAAGGTTTAAATTAAGACGATTAGTCATAAAATTGACTATTTTGAAACATTTTCGAGGTAGAGAGGTTTATTAAACATTTTTGGGGTGGTAAACCACTCAACATTTTGTGGTAATATTGATTTGAAAAAAAAGGATGAATATCTTAAAAAGGTTGGTTTTAGTAAAATTGAGGTTGATGACAATTTATATGCATAGGAATTAATTATCATGGTGAATAAAAATGAGTTCATTAATCAAATGAATGATAAGGTAAAGAATTTGAAATGAAAAACCTTGAAGTTCCATTATTATTTATTAATTAAAGTAAAATTTAGTGTCCTCACAAGATTTCATTTCATCATTCAACTATGTGACAAGTTACTGAAACAAAGCAAGAGAGGAGTGAAGTGTCACAATTCCACCTATGGAGTAAGGATGTACACTATCACAAGAAAATTCATGAAACATTACGAATTCTAGACTATCTAAAAAATGTTAGTTTGATTTACCTCACTGTGATTAGACAAGTTATTTCATATACAATGGAGGTGTTTTTTTTGGGTCCTGCATCATTTTAGAGAAGATTATTAGAATTCAATTAAGAGAGTTATACGATATGTTCATGGCACAATTGTATATGGGATCTAATTCATATCAAGTGACTTACTTAATTAATTGCTTCAAGCATATGTTGTGTTGATAGTGTTAATAAGAAAATAAAAATGGAAAAGAAGATTTTAATATATGTAATGTCAATAGTGAGAAAGAAGTAATGATATCGTTACTATTCATTATAGTACATAATAGTATAGTTATCGAGTTCAAATTTGAATTTTAATTGAAGTTTAGTATAATATGAAAAATATTCAACTTGAAAAAAAAAAAATTATTGTATACTCCACTAAGAATCATCATTATAATTTATAATAATGTTTCATTTTTGTTATCTTCTCATGAATACTTCTGAAGGTTTGTTAAATTTTCAAGAATGCTTCCATATATCAAATTTCATGAGCTTTTTTTTACATTAATTTATTTTGTGTTCATGGATAAATTAATGAGCACTCTTTATTTTATTGGATTTGTTATAATATTAGTTTAATAATAGTAAAAAAAAACAATAATGAAGGAGTGAAATATCCCATATAATACACTCACACAGATATTATGGAATTTTTGTGGTAATGGCTTCAATAATAAAAGCAACAATGAAATATCCCATGTAGTATACCACATAGACATGGTGGAATTGTTGTGATACTAGCTTTAGTCATATAAGCAAGAATGAAGGACTACACCCACACAAACATGGTGGAAATACCACAGTAAATAATGGTGATTCTAGGTTTAGAAGCATAGGAAAAAAGAAAATTAAAATCAACCCAAAATAGTTGAATTACTCAAATTTAAACTAGAGCAAATTATTTTAAAATAAATTATCATTAAACTTCCAAATTCATTTACATAATTGGCCCAAGTTGGATAACTATACACCATAATAGTAAATATGTTATATGATATAAAATGATTAACACATATAGCTTTTCCATATACACATCCAACTCCCCTCGAAGTCTATAAGTTAAAATCTTAAAAAACTCACTATTTCATAATAATAAACAAACGTATTGAAATGGAAGTGCGCATTTTCCATGTTTTGTTTATATCACAAATATATTCAATTTACTAGATTTACATTAGTTGGTTTGAGTAGGATTTAGTCCCTATTAGATTTTAGGTTTAATGTTTATGGAGAAAATTTAAAGATGGAAGCCCTATAGAAAATTAAACTATTCCAAAGCTTCACACAATCGATATTTAACATTCCCTTATATATAAATGGTTTTTTAATCTAAGTAATAACATCTCAATGATAGCTATTCCAATGAATAAATAGCTATTCCATCCACTAAAAAACTAGCTAAAATATACCATTATTAAAAAATTAGTGTAAGAATAATTTCCTTTCGAACCCTTGTAGACTAGAGTGCTATATTTGTAAATATGGGGACAAATATGGGCACTTCGCTTTGTCCTTGACATCCTTAAAAATATAAGTGATAGTAGTATGCTTATACCATCCCTTTTATATTTTAAATATTGAAGGTAAGATATGTATATGTGTTTCTTATGATGACAATGAATGAAATACTTTTTACGCATTAAAAATATGAATGAGACTAAATTAACCATCAAATACAGTTTCAACTCCCACGCACATGTTATAAAGTTAATTAAAATGTTTAATAAATTCGTGAGAAAGAAATTTAATAATATGAATGAGACTAAATTAGCCATCAAATACAGCTTCAACTCCACGCACATGTTATAAAGTTAATCAAATTGTTTAGTAAATGGGTTAAACAAGAATTTAATAGAGTTTTGATTCAAATCCCATCTCTGAACCGAAAGTCATGGAACTTTCAGTCTCAAGTTTCAAGTATCCAATGCACGGTTATCCACCGACCGAAATCTAAAGGTTCCCTTAAAAACCCTTCTTGCTGCCGGATACCGCCTACTACGCGGCTACGCCAACATTGCTCCGAAAAAGAACAATCGTCCCTCAAGAGTAGGCTCTGCATCTGAACAGTGTGAGCCACATTAAAACACGTTCTGGATTCCGATTTTCTCACTTGTGATTCTTTTTCCACTCGCTTCATATAAAATATTTCAACATTTCTTCAGCTGTCACAGTCAAGGTAGCGTCGTGCTCACAATATACTGAAACCGTGTGTGAGGTATGACGCGCTTCAGTTCACAATATAACACCACTCGCTCATCAGTAGTAATTACGCTCTGGGTATCAAGCGGCCACAGTCTTGCAGAATTAATCATGGCTTCCGATTGCCTGTTTTCGCATTCCTTTCCTGCAAGCAGAACAGTGTATTCAAATGTTTCACAATGTGATCGGCAGGTCGATTGCCAAGTTACTGCTTCCAGAAAGCGTCATTCTGAAGTAGATTTAGCTAACATGCAGGAATATAATGATCTTCAAGAAAAAGTATGGCGAGATGTGGATCGTACGATGAAATTTGCTAGTAAACAAAGCCAAATATTTGCAGAACAATTGCGCAGGAAACGAATGAAATCTTTGTGTACACAACTGGAATCTCTGTTGCCTGCTTCTCCTGCCAAGGTAATTACACCATTACACAACTTCCGGGACTCATACTGTCTTTCAAGGTTTTAGATCGTAAGTGTAAAAATGTTTGATAGTAAATTTGCCTAAATTATTTTCTGTTTCTTGATGTTGATCCAGCTTGACAGATGCGGATTATTTGAGGAAACCATCAACTACATTAGAAAGCTCGAGGAGAATATGCATCAACTGAAGAGAAAAAGAGACCATCTGCTGGCAATCCAATCTGGAAAAATAGCAAACGAAAACATGGAGATTAAGGTTGTCGTGGAGTTTTATGGCAGGGAAGCAATTATTAACATCACTAGCCAAAGAGGGCCAAGATGTATGTGGAGGATTCTTGAGGAACTTGAAAATCATGGTGTAAATGTAGAGACCTCACACCTTTTTACAGGAGAATTTTTCGTGCTTGTATCTTTCCATTGCAAGTTCAGAGACCACATTTCCCAAAATCCTTCTCAGATCCAGGCTTCTCTGGAATGTAAACTTAAATTAACTTATTAACCTGTTACTGGTTTATTGTGACGGATAATATTGTGATGGATAAGAGCCATGGTGTGACTGGTACACATACTTTCATTTAACATCTGGTTTCTATGGTGGCATTCTTCTAACTCGATTCTGAAAACCTTGATCAGTATTTTTTCTGCAAAACTGGTTGACAGTAACCATAATTTCTCTTTCTACAAACTTGTTGACAATAACCATAATTTCTCATCATCTATGAAGTGTCTGCTTTTCTGTAAACTTGTTAACAGAAATCATAATTTTTCATCATCTATGAAGTGCCTGCCTGTAAACTTGTTAACAGAAATCATAATTTTTCATCATCTATGAAGTGCCTGCTTGTTTTTTCCATGGACGGACAATTCGTTTAAAATAGGGAATTTGGCCATACTAGTTTATAATTTTATATTATTAAAAAAATTAATAAACATTAATAATTAACTTAATTAAAACATCAAGAAATAAACCATTAGCTTTGTGTACAGACCCTGGAATAACCCATATCTACACTTAGATAAGCTCAGGTATATATTAGATGTGTCTCATTATTGCTCAGGTATATGTTAGATGCCTCTAATTATTGAGAAGGTCGACTAATTTATATGTACAGCAAATTTAGTTCTTATTTCAGCATTTTTGCTGTGGAATTTTGGAATTTTTGGACTGCGTTGAGGTGCCAATTTCTGAAATGCGATAGCTGTCAAACGCCACGCGTCTTCAGTTAAGTCAATTTACTCATTCTTCGTTTTTCAATATTATTTTATATTTACGAGTGCATGTGCTTAAAACCATATTTTAATGTTTTATTATGTTTCACTTTTTTTTAGTGGATTTTGTTTTAATATAATTATTAGTCCTTGCCTGGCGGACTATAGCGATCGATGGGCGTTGACCGGAATTAATGTGCTTGGACCAACCACGATGTTTTAATATAAATATTTGATCAACCAAAATTTTATCCAATGTTTCAGATTCGATTTGTTTTAGAAACAGTATGTTTTTATTAAAAATTGGGATAATAAGTTTTGAACCTAAGTTAAATGCTAGTTTGGATTTAGCATTACTTGGAAAACATTTAATGTTTCTTTCTCTTATAATGCATAATCCAAGTTCTGTATATCTAAAGCCATAGCCAATCACATCACCAATACATAGATTTCTGTGTGTGCAATTGATGCCACATGTCTGACACTTCATATCATAAGAATTGTAAGAATTGCTTTGCATGTCGCTGGGTGCTTTTCAGACATTTTTGTTATTCTTCTATTCCTAACCTTGTTATTCTATGATATTCCTCTACCTGCAGACAATGATGAAGAACCTTGCAAACCCTGTTCAAGTGTAAATTTAACGCCGCAACTTCAAGGTGAATTTACCAAAAGCTTACTCAAAAACTCAATGGAAAATGCATCCAGGTCGTTCTTTAATTTCTTGTGCTTTAAATGCATCCATTTTATGTACTTTAACCGTGTTTGTGCTTTAACTGTGTATATTTATTGCAGACGATGTTAATGATATTGAACACGAAGACCTTACTCAAAAACTCAACAGAAAATGCATCTATTTTGTTTAATTTCCTGTGCTTTAAATGTCGCCATTTCATTTTTTAATTTCCTAAGCTCTAAATGAATCCATATTCTATGCTTTAACCGTGTTTATTTATTGTAGACGATATAAATGATATTGAACAGGAAGAGGAGAAGGCTTAAGAGGCAAAACTTCATCTACTATTTCTTATGCAATAATTTTTGGAAGATTTTAATATGTTCTATAATAATATTGAATCTGACAAAGATTGATATATGAGAGGTCAATTCTGGTAAATTTCCGATGCAGGGAATGCACCTATGAAGTTGAAAGTGTAGGATTGGAACTCAGATTTTATGGATGAAATTCTATATTAAAAAAAATAAATTTCTTTACCTTACATTTCATAGAGGTAAGAGAGGAGTTCCTTCACGAATAACACTCAGCTTTCTTTGATATTGTACGCACCAATTGGAATATGATCCATAAAGTTCCCATTAGAGAGCCATACCCATCAGAGCTTGTTGACAACCCTCGAAAAAAGGAATAATGACTAATCTTTGAGCTCACGGGATCTCTTATTTTTGTTTTCTATGTTGCAGGTGTATATTTTCCATGGGTTTAGTTATTTGTCGGAGCTTGTTCCTTTCCCATCTATCGAATCACTTCACTACAAAGTTCTGCAAACACATATGATTATAGGTACCTTGTCTATGGAGATCCCTTCACTACTTCCTTCTTGCCTTTAATTGTCTCTCACCTTTTCCGTCTTGCTGGACAAGAGTTTGAGACTAGCTTAGCAAAGGCTTTTCGAATGTCTAAAGTCATTATTCATTGAAGTATCCTTGGATAAAGCTTCAAATGATTTGGAATTGCTGGCAGAATCAACACATGTTGAAGAATCAAAGAATTGTCCTCATGTGTTGGAGGTGACGGTGATGAATCGAGGATGAATTTTCTGTTGAAGGATAAGAGGATCCATAGGATGTGCAAGTAGCAAATGCGTTCCATTTGGTTAATACAGAGATAGTGAAAGTGGCAAATGCATGCCATGTGGTTGCTACAAAGACAGTTACTCGAGATCTATGTGTAGTCTTTGCAACTCCCAAATGGAAAATCAATGAAATATCAAAGTGCCACTTCTTTGTGTTGTCCAAACTACATCCATCTTGCAGTTTCGGCTATCACATGTGAAACAAGTTTTAGGGTAGTGGACCTAAAGAGTTAGAAAAATGGTAAAATTGTGGGCCCATGACGTAAAACTCAGTGATTTATTTCTACTCTATATGTGACATCTCTGATGCATTACATGTGTCTTTTGCAAAGGTAGAACTCTGAATCATTATAGGTTTTGCGAAGGTTCCAAGAGATGTTGTAGGTTTTATAGAAGGCATTCAAAATGATCCCTTCAAAGGTATTTGCTTATCAAGCATTCATTTTAGTGCTAGCTAGAAGCCTTTCTAGAACTGTTCATTCATGGGAGGATTCTCAGAGACACTGTGTATTTAACCATCTACACAGCTTCAGCCTCAAATGCCATTTTCTTATCAAAGATTTAATTCAATGTTATCTCAGAGCGATTCTGGAACTGTTCATTTGTCGGAGGATTCTCAGAGTCATTCATGGGAGGATTCTAAAGGTTAGTGTATCATGAACCATGTACATAGCTTCAGCCTCAAATGCCTCATGACTAACCCGTATGTTATTTTTCTTATGTCGGCAACACAAGTAAGGACATTTAGAATAAAGTCAATTTATAATCTAACTGTGTTAAGGAATCTCATTATTCGTGCATTTTGCAATTGTATTAAGGAATCCCATTATTTATGCATTTTGCAAATTGTACATGTTGTATGCAGTTTTTTTGGTAGTTGATTTCATTTTATCATGGAATTTTGAAGCATTTTGATATATCAATCTATGTGTGTATGGTAGACGAGTAAAGTTGTTAATATTATTCTCGAAATGAATCCTTTCTTTTGATGCATTTCTCTAGGAGATATGTCCTCATTAATTCCCATCAAATGTCTTTCCCATAACTTTACATACCAGAAGTCATGAAATATAACATCATAAAGGAAGATGGGATTTCCATGACTATAAACATTATTCATCGGGTTGGTTCAAAATAATTCCCTTTCTTCAGGCATGTGGTAGAATTCTCATGATTTCAAACTTGGGTTTTACTTTGGATCTCATTAGATCTGATTGTTTTATGTGAATTTAGCATGCCCATGTTCATTTGGGCAATGTTTGCACCAAAGTTCATGTACTTTTAAAAACACAGATAATTGTTCCAAAGACCTAATTCCATCAGAAATGTTTCTGTGCTGATTTCCTTGTGCAGAATTTGAAGGCACATCCACACTTTGTTGCCATGAATCTCACATGTCTAACGTGTCAAAACTTACTAAGAACTGATTCTTTCCTGAATTACTCCTATAGGTTTGATGAGAGACAAAAACAGATGAGATCTTCAGCGGCTATTGCTCTAATAAGAAGAACCCACAACCTCCCACCACAGAGAATACATTGAGGAAAAGAGTAGCTCCAGTTCCACCTCCTGGTGGGGGAAGCAACAATAATATCAGTGGCAATAGCAATATCCAAGCTCCTGAGAGCAACCCAAGATTAATGAGGCACCATGTTGTTCGTAGAGACATCTTTAGAGATTGTCATTTTAAGGACTTTCGAGAGGGAAACAGAGGCCTATGCTTAACTTAGTCGATCAGATTTCAGTTATATATAATTCAATACTAAATATAGTTAATATCAATAAGCTAATTCCTATGTTTTCTCATGTGCTTATAACTATTTTGAAGAAATTTCTACATACTCATTGCAACCATATCTTAAGTTTTGAATTACCAACATCTTCCTTCAAACTTGTAAATCCCGCAACCATAACGTAAGTTTTGAAATACCATCATCTGTGTTCAAACTTGGATCTCCAGCATGCAAATAAACAAAACATTTTTACTACTTGTCAGACCTCTAGAAAACAATTAATTAATGCAAATTGGGAGCTTCTTTATCAAACACATCCCTCACAAGGACCATTGCATGCAAATTAGGAACTTATTTATCAAACATTCCCGGCAGGGACTACCATTGCATAAATCTCTTGTTAAATATAGTAGAGCAAGGTCATTGATTTCTTAATAACATAATTTTATTTCAGTTATGCATTTTATCTTTATCACTTCTTGAACTCTAATTCATTGAAGGGTGGGATTACGTTGGGGAGAAATGATGATCATTACTTTAATTATTAACGTGCATCACTAAAAGAATAAATTGATAAAGACTTTTTATTGTTAATTTTTTTTTAACATTTGATTTAGTTGATAATAATTTTATATTTCTTTAAATATTTTGTCATAGTTTATGAAGACTTTATAGAGAGAAAATTTTGACACTTTGAAATGGCAATATTTATATATTGGGAGACAAAGAAATGTTTGTCTCGGGGAACGAACACGCAGAATGTCACATAACGACAATCCTATACATAGACAAAAAATTGATTATAACATAAAAATGTTGAAATGAACGAAGGGACACAGTGCAGCGAGATCCCTAATTCAGGTTGAGGTGGCAATGCCATTTAGCATAGGTAAGGTTATGTGGAAGCCACTTGGGATTTTCAAAGGATGTGGACATGTGATGTCGCAAAGTTGTTGATATGGCACATTGATAGTGTGACAGGTAGTAGGAAGTATAGCCTTTTTGGAGGGTTAAGTGGTTTGTTTTTAGGTGACACGTGTCATCACTTGAGGATGTGTGGCATCACTAGAGGATGCCACATAGTAGGGTGATGTTACTTTGATGTCAATGTGATGTCAGCAAGACACAAGAGATGCGGGGGACATGGAGAATTATATTGACGTGGCACCTAAGCGACACGTGGCAGTGGTTTTGCAGTGCCAACTAGCTTGGGGGCACCACGTGGTGCTGACGTAGCCAAGAGCCACCTCATCACAGAGCTTGGGTCCTCAAAGATGTTTTGCAATGTTTTTCATGGTAGGGTGTGATGTTGATAGAAGCCACAATAGATGGAAACTGCGGGATAGGAACAACACTGTCATTTGACATGAATATCCATTCTGCGCCAAATATGATTGGAATAGAATGTTCCTAGAAGTATGGCCCAATGGCATAATGACACTATGGCACAGTGATATAACAAGCACCATGTTCAACCATGAGTGATGTGGCAGTGCCACGTGTGTACCATGTGTCAGTATCATGTTGATGTAACATGAGTTAATGACTAAATTCAAATGTGCAGAAATTTCAATCTAGAGATCAGATTGAGGCAAACACTATATCATTGGAAAGATCTTGATGATTTAGATGTGACAGTGTTATCCAAAGTGAGTTCTACACACTTTGAGTAAGAGATTTTTTTTTTGTAATCCCATTTCCATAGGGAAACCTTGGAGGTTAGGTTAATTAAAAGTAGCACCTCTCATTCAGCCTAGATTAATCTAAGGGGGTGGATGGGGGTATTACATATTCACCTTGATGCACCTTGATTCCACATTCTAGTTAGTTGTATGCACTATGGAATTTTTTACCATTCATGATTTCTAAGTGGAGAAAAGATTTGTTGAGTCAATGTTGATGGGAGGACATGTAAGAAGAAAATTGGAAAGGACTCAACTGAAGGAGAGGGCTACTTACATGTTATAAATAATTGCAGAATATAATATATATATATATATATATATATATTATATATATATATATATATAATATATATATATATTATATATATATATATATATATATATATATAGATAATATATATATTCCTTGATTGAAATCATTGGATTCTAGTATTTGGCATAAAAAATTCCCTCTTAAATAGTCCTCAATCTATAATAACTGGAATTAAGAATTCCATTAGAAAAAATAAAAATGAATTCAAGCTCCCTAATACATCAACCATTAATAGTAAGACATAAATCCTTTAACACAAATTTTAGTGTTGAGTCTCAACAATCAAGTGGTGAAATATTGTAAAAACATGATTTGGTTAACTTCCTTTTCTATGAGTATTCATATTGTCATTAAAACCCACAATCAAAGACATCACTTATCATTGTTTTGTTTTTATATTTGCATTTGCAATCACTCAATCCTATAACTCTAGAATATCTCAATTTATGCTTAGAATCTTGTTTATTATAATCCTTGTTAGTTGGTTATTGTGTGTAGGCTACGCTGAGAACAAAGGCATTGTAACCATTCCAAGAACATAGATCTTTGTGCAAGACTTAGAGTAGAGATTAGCCTTTACTCTCCACAAAGGATTTGTGTTAGTAAAGAAAGTGGGATATAATTTCCTTGTCTATGAATCATCTTAAAAACATCTATGCATATATGTGTTTGAGAATGAGATTAATTTTTTTTCGTATTTTGCCAATTATAGTCTAAGAAAGAGTTACAAATGTAATTTTTAGCCAAAGGCTTTTTTATAAATCAAATATGCCAAAATGTTGGTTAAAATTGCGTAATGCGTGAAAGCATGGAGATTGGTTACACTTTTTAGCAAAAGAGGGCGTGTTTGGTTGGAAAAAATAATGGCTCGTTCAAGCCATTAAAGAGCTTGATCGAGCCTTTTTAAGTGCTCGATCGAGCTTGTTGGGCACTAATAAGGTAGCTCGATCAGCCATTTTTTATAAATACCACTCCCGTTGTCTGCATGTGTCATTTGCATATACTGCGGGTAAACTAAGAGCTTGACCGAGAGTGTGACAGTAGCTCAACCTGAGAGTATTGGAGCTCTATCGAGCAATTGCGCGTTCAAATCAATCTGGCCAACCATCTTGGTGACGGCTAGAGGCTCAAACAAAGGTAGGTATTCTATCCTTTGTCTTTCTTATTTAATTTTTTTTGCAATATTAAAAAAATTAATTAAAAAAAAGAACCACATGCAAAATCCATGAAAACCAATTAATTTAAAAAAAACAACTATATAAAAACTAGGAAAACCACCAAAAAAAACCTTTAAAAAAACCTTAAAAATTACAATGCCAACCAAGAAAACCATAAAAAAAACCTTCAAAACAATTTAGAAAACCACAAAACCAACCTAGAAAACACTTCAAAACCCACAAAAAAATACTATAATTTAGGTTTTAAATTTGTTTCTTGCAATTTTTTGTTTATTAAATGCATATTTTTTCATTTTGAATGGTAAAAATATATATTTTTCAATTATTTTAAGTTTTAAAGTTTGTTTTAGAAATAAATAATTTTATTTTTTATTTTTT